>CAVNYN010286604.1:0-62664 GCA_963692815.1 Nyctanthes arbor-tristis | reverse complement strand
AAAACTAGCAAGTCCATGAAAGCTCCTAACTTTAGTTTTGCTCTTAGGGGTTGGCCAATCTTTAATCGCCTTAATTTTATCCTCATCAACCTCTATCCCATTAGCACTAACCACGTAACCAAGAAATTCAATTTTGTCCAAACAAAAATGACTTTTATCAGGATTAGCATACGATTTTTCTTTTCTTAGAACCTCAAACACGCTTTTAAGGTGTTTCACATGATTGTCTAAATCCCTGCTGTAAATCAAAATATCATCAAAATACACCACCACAAGTTTCCCAATGAAAACATGTAAAACACGATTCATTAAATGCATAAATGTACTAGGTACATTTGTAAGACCAAACGGCATAATTAACCATTCATATAAGCCATATTTAGTTTTAAAAGCCGTTTTCCATTCATCTCTTTCTTTCATGCGAATCTGATGATAGCCACTTTTTAAGTCAATTTTGCTAAAAATCTTAGCACTATAAAGTTCATCAAACATGTCATCTAGCCTAGGAATTGGATGACGATACTTTACCGTGATGTTGTTTATAGAACGACAATCTATGCATATCCTCCAAGTCTCATCCTTCTTAGGAACAAGCAAAACTGGGAGTGTACAAGGGCTCATGCTTTCCCTAAAATAACCCTTACTCATGAGTTCCTGCACTTGCCTTTGCAACTCCTTTGTCTCCTCTGAGTTGCTTCAGTAAGCGGTTCAGTTTGGAATCACGACACCTGGAACAAAGTCAATTTGGTGCTCAATTCCCCTAATTGGTGGCAATCCACTTGGTAGTTCCTCTGGTAAGATATCTTCAAACTCCTACAAAAGAGAAATAACTGAAGAGAGGAGGGAAGAGTTAGAATCATAAAGTAAAAGGCATGATTCCTTGTACACCAATAAAATAAGTTGCTGGTTCTCTGAAAGAGCCCTCGATATCTCATTCTTTTTTACAAAGAAACACTTTTTTCTTACCCTCTCTACTCTTTTCACTCAGCTCTCCTTTTGCTTTTTCATTGCCATTTATTTTTCCCCTCGAACTCTCTTTTTCTTTCTCTTTCATTTTTGCACTCAATTTTGAGGTGTCACTTTCTTTTCCTTTCTATCTTATTTTTCTCTCTTTCTCCCGGACCTCACTTTTTAATTTCATTTGATCTGCAAAAACTTGCTGTGAAGTCAAGGAAGCAAGTGTAACTAGTTTTCCATCAAGCTTGAAACTATACTGATTTTTGTACCCATCATGTATCATCTTTCTGTCATACTGGTACCCATCATGTGTCGCCTTTCTTTTTGTACCCATCATGTGTCGCCTTTCTTTTTGTACCCATCATGTATCGTCTTTCTTCCCAACAAAATATGTATGGCTTAAATTGGAACCACATCACACAAGATCTTATCTGTATGTCTCTATGGAAAAAGTCACCAACACCTGCTTATTCATCCTAACTTCTCCTAATTCGTTAAGCCATTGCAACTTATAAGGTTTAGGGTGTTTAATTATTGGTAACCCAAGCTTCTCCACAAACAGAACACTAGCGACATTAATACAACTTCCCCCATCAATAATCATACTACAAGGTGTACCACTTACCTAACACCTTGTATGAAATATGTTCTACCATTGTAGCGCATTGTCATCCACTTTAACTTGTGTGTTGAGGGCTCACCTAGAAACTAAAGCCTCCGGCACTGGCATCAACCCAATAGCCTCAGGATCTTCACTAGACTCATCATCATAACAAGGCTCTTCCTCTTCCTCTCCTTCAATCTCAACTTCTCTATCCTCCTTCATTAACATAGTACACCTATTAGGACACTCCGCTACCATGTGCCCAAAACCTTGGCACTTAAAGCACCTTGTATCCCGATTCCTAGGTGTTGAACTTCTACTTTAGCCTTTCCCTTGTTATCCATTACTTGATTCCCCTTTAGTGGCTTATTCTTTCCCCTCCAAGCAGGCTTCTTATTACTCTTATTGTTGTCTCCCCATCTAGGCTTCCAAACTCCACTGGACTCCATGGATGGTTTTAAGGATGCCCTTTTTTTCAACTGAGTCTCCACCTTCACAGTTTTATGGACTAACTCTTCTACATCCACGTAATGTTGATGATCCACTATATTGGCTATTTCCTTATTTAATCCACTAAAAAAGCATGCCATAGTAGCCTCATTATCCTTCACTACATTCGCCCTAGCCATGGCTACTTCTATTTCTTTGTAGTAGTCATCCACACTCCTTCACCCCTGGGTTAGGTTTTGAAATCTTTGGTAAAGTTCCCTATAATAATGGGCAATGACAAACCTTTTTCACATAATGGCTTTCAACTCCCTCCAAGATTCTATAGGGTCCTCATAACTTTGAGATCGACTACTAGCCAACTAATCCCACCAACTCAATGCATAATCAGTGAATTCTATAACTATCAATTTCAACTTTTTCAACTCTGAAAATTGGTGATAATCAAACACTAGTTCTACCCTTTTTTCCCACTCAAGGTAAGCTTCAGGATCACTCTTACCTTGAAATTGAGGTATTTTGATTTTGACATTCCCCACATTGCCATCTTCTCCATTCTGCTCCCTATGTTCACCTCTCTCCTGCTGATTATCCCAATGACCTCTCATAGCTCCCTCATTCTCCCAATTGTTTTCATCTCCTCCATCACCTAACTCTAATTCATTGCCTTCCACCATCATATTCACTCGTTGTCACCTCGGCCCATTATTATTTCCTCTTTGTTGTGGGAACCAAGCAACGTCTAATCCAAACGTCATATTCTTTATTCTCACCATTTGTAATTGTAGTTCTCGCCTCACCTCATCCACCATCTCTTAACTATAGCCCTATCTCATCACGTTGTGCTTTGCTGTTTTGTCCAACAGTAGAATTATGTTCTGACATGGTGTGCAATTGTGTGTGCAAGTGTCCTCACATGTTTTGAATCACTCGTGTTTCACTCACACTAGGCTATTACCCAATAATAGTCCTAGCCACACTATCTTTTACCGCTCTAGCCTCTCAATTCTTGTTACAAAAAAAATGAACCAAACAAACTCATTTAAGCAGTGATATCCTTCGCTTAGTTTACACTACCACCAAAAAGGTAGGAATGTATCCAAGAAACAAAAAGTAACTAAGAATGATAAATGACGAATTTTTTTTCTCTTGGTATTTCACGATAAGGCAGAAGCAAAAGTTTTAATCTAAGTTTTTTTTAAATAACTTAAAGACACGAGATTCAAGGAATAGAATTGGACAATTTTTTTTTTTTCAATTAAAATTTTTTTAAATAAAGAACAAATTCAAATTGAGAAACAAAGAATAGATATACCGGAAAATTAGAGCTTGGCGCTCTGATACCAAATGATGCGAACATGTAATGGAACTACACCAAAGGAACCCATACGAAATTAGAGGTCAACCCAGAAAAGCCAATTGTCTGGTTGTGATTTGGAATCCCTAACGATCCACGCAATTCTCGACCTGAAAACGATCGGTATATTAAACCAATCACCCCTGAAGATGCGGAACCCAGAACTGATAGCAGTGGGAACGCCACAAAGAGTTAATCACGCTCTTTGATAAGTTTGGATCATTCAAATTTGAATAAGACAATCGAGAAAAATTTCCTCACGATGATATTAAACTCACAAGATTGTTGAATGATGGTTACAATGGAATGAACCCCGTTAATATAGCATCTAGGAACCCTAAGTATTCATTGAAGAACAAGAAAAAATGAAGAAAAGAAATAAAATTAAAGGAAAACATGGAATTGGCACAAAGGTCATAGTTGGCAAGCTGTGCAGGCACACTGTGCTAACGAGTGCCAGCCCCTACGTTTCTGCCCAAAAAATTACACAATCTATGCAAATTTTCCCTTCTATGCTGCCATATGAGCCTTCCGTGTGGCTGCACGGTTTTGCCAAAATTCTGTACGTTTGTTTTCTCTTTCACTTCAGCCTTTCAAGTTTTGTTTTCCCTCAATTTAGTCCCTGACGTCTAGATTTCTTGCAGATTCAGTCCGAACGTGAATTAAATTCATCTCCTTTGCTCAAACCAGGCTGTAATCCTCTCAAACCCAATGGATAAATATGATGCCCTAAATCTTGGACTAATTCCACCATAGCATCTTTGATTTTATTAGCTCTTGCTCTTGTGATTGGTCCAACGGGCACATTAAGTGGATCTATTTGAGGGCTCCTGCCTTGGCTCATATCAACAATACCAATTGGCACCGCAGGAGTCAGGAAAACGTACATGCTATTGTCTAAACAAGGGAAAACAAGTTTTTGTGAGTGTCTGAATGCTATTAAGGTTCTATCTGGCTATTCATCAAACATCATGAGGCTTGTCTCGATCAAAGATTTGAAATTAGTTAGTATGAAGTCCCGCGATTGTCAAATCTTAATAATAGGAGTCGGCTCCTTAAGAGAACCGACGCCCATTAGTTATAGGCGTCTGTTTCGAAGAGTAACCGACGTCTATAACTTGTATATTACTCTACTAGTTTGTATTTTCTACGCCTTTCTACCAAACCTCTGTCTGCAAAATTTCGCGATTCCCTTTAACACAACCATATATTTCTGCTTCTAAAACCCATAGCTCTCCCTCTGGTCACTTCCACCCGAAGGACAACCATATTGAGAGGCGGGTAGCTGGCGGTCAGCCGTTGGCAGCATTGCCACGTAATGGTGTTGTATTTTCTCCATTTCGTCCTTCTATCTGGTTTTGGTGGCTTATCCTCCATTTTTCGTTGTATTTTGAAGGTAAGTATTCTCTTTTTGTTATTTAATTTGCAATAATGATAGAATTTGTTTACAGTTTGGGAAATAAAATTTTTTAGTATGTATATATTTTGTAAATAAAGATTTTTTTTTGGAAGGAGTAAATATAGATTTGTTGATGTTAGTGGATGTAAGTAATTTTTTGGATTTTATTTGTTAAATATATGTATTCACATTGCTGTGGGCTCACGTGATTTAGTTAGATTGCATAAATTTTTAGGGTTTTTATAAAAGTGGAAATTGTTGCACACCATATGTTCAATAAAATGCCTAGCAAATATAAACATGTAATTCATGCATTGCCTCAAGAGATGGATAAGTAAAGGTGTAATGCTAGTGTATACGTCGAAAAGTGTTGATAGATTAAACTAAGAAAATTACATAATGTAAAAATTTTTGAATTTGTCATGTGAATAACATGTAATTAAGTGGATAAATAACTTTAAAAAATCAAATAATGAAAAATTCTTTGTTTAAATTTATGATACAAATGATCAAAATGTAATTAACACATAATATTGAGTTTCAAGTAAATAATGAAAATCAAATAATACAAAAATTCTTTGATGGACAACGTGATAAAAATAAGCTTGGAATTAACATGCTAAATATTTTAAGAAACTCGAATAATGAAATTTTTTTCATTATAATTCTAAGTTTGTTTCATTTGGTAAATATGAATTCTATTGGTTCTAGTGAATGTATGTAACATGGTAGAACTATATGTGGAAGTAACATGATAAATATATAATTTAAAAAAATCAAATTACGAAAAATTTCTTGATTAATTTTGTGATACAAATGAATAAGTACATAACAAATAATATTGATGTACAAACAAGCGTTATTGAAAATCAAAAAATGTAAAAATTTATTTGATTATATTTGTGATTAAAATAGTTATACGGCTAAAAAGAATGAGTAATCAAACAATATTTATGTACAAAAAAAAATATGAAACCCAAATAATGTACATATTTATCTGATTTTTTAAAAAATAGATATATAAATAAAAAGTATGAGTAAACAAATAAATTCAGCAAATTAAATAATGTAAGGAAAATAATCCGTTCAAAATATCTAACTCATGCGTTGGTCATCTCAATAGGCCATGAGATATATATGGATCGTAATTAGATGTATGGGTATCGTACCTCATTAGAATATTTAAATGGGGTTGAAGAGTTTGTAAAGTTTACTGGATAATAGAAAAAGGAAACGAAAAGAATTAATAGTTTGTCCATGCCATGATTGTAAGAATCTACACTCTGGACATCGTAGCTATATGGAAGTGAAGAACCATTTGATTAGGTGTGATTTTAAGAAAGGTTATACTTAGTGGTTTTGGCATGGTGAGAGAGTGGTTCCTAGGACAAACACTGGTGACAACGAGGGTTCAGAGGAGGAGAACACTGCAAACAAGAGCGATAAGATTAATGTGGGTAAAAAAATGACGTTGTCCAGAGTGATCGGATAGGTGAAATGATGTGTGATATACAAGATGATTCCATTGAGACTCCTCACATTTTCGACGACATGTTTATCGATAACGAAAATCCTTTGTTTCCTAGATATAGTAAGTTTACAAAGTTATTTGCTGTGTTTAAATTGTATAACTTGAAAGCAAAAAATGGGTAGAGTAACAAGAGTTTTATGAGGTTATTGGAACTACTAAGAGACACGCTTCCCGGGGATAACAAACTTCCTAAGTCAACCTACAAGGCAAAGTAATTGTTATGTCCGTTGGGTATGGAAATTGAGAGGATTCATGCATGTCCAAATGATTGTGTCTTGTACATGCATGAGTAGAAGGACTTGCATGTGTGTCCAAAGTATGGGACGTCGTGGTATAAGAAAAGGGACAGCAATGATAAAAGTGAGAAGAAAGGCTGTCTGGTAAAGGTGTTATGGTATCTGCCCGTAATACCTGGATTCAAGCGCCTGTTTGCGAATGCAAAGGATGCAAAAAAAAAAAAAAATTGCGACGGCATGTCAATGGAAGGAAAGAAGATGGAAAACTCGGACATTCGGCAGATTCTCCCCAGTGGACGAACTTTAACAGAATGTTTCCTGAATTCGGTGGAGAAGATAGAAATCTTAGGCTTGGTCTATGTATAGATAGAATGAACCCGCATGGTAATATGAATAGTCGACATAGTACTTGGCCGGTTCTTTTAGCATGTTACAATCTTTTTCCTTAGTTTTGTATGAAGCGGAAGTACATCTCGTTGTCGCTTTTGATTTTGGGGCTTAAACAACCAGGTAACGATATAAATGTATATCTTGCGCCACTCATTGACAATTTGAGGTTATTGTGGAACGAAGGTGTGTCAGTGTTTGATGCATATGACTAGAAGCATTTCACATTGCGGGCTATGATTTTTTGCACCAGAAATGACTTTTCAACATATGGTA
Source organism: Nyctanthes arbor-tristis (assembly GCA_963692815.1). Lineage (NCBI taxonomy): Eukaryota > Viridiplantae > Streptophyta > Magnoliopsida > Lamiales > Oleaceae > Nyctanthes > Nyctanthes arbor-tristis. The sequence goes on along the minus strand of CAVNYN010286604.1, from coordinate 55,470 downwards.
ACTCGTCAGGTTATACTACCAAAGGAGCTAAAGAATGCGCCATTTGTGAAGATGAGACTATTGATCTTTGGTTGGATAACTGCAAAAAAAATATGTTCATGGGTCATCGTGCATTTCTCATGCATGACCACCTGTGTCGAAAGAAGAAAAAGGCTTTCAACGAGAGAACAGAGACTCGAGTTGTCCGCTACCATTAACCAGAAGACAGATTTATGAAAAAGTTTAAGATGTAAATGTTATGTTTGGTAAAACCTCTAAGCCTCCTCAAAAAGGTCTATGAAAAAAGAGATTGATATTATGGGATCTACCATACTACCAACACTTGCAAGTTAGACATTGTCTTGATGTAATACACATGGAGAAGAATGTCTGCGATAGTGTCATTGGAACGTTATTGAATATCCCAACAAAGACGAAAGATGGTGTCAAAGTCAGAAAAGACATGGTTGAAATAGGAATACAGGACCAGTTGGCACCACAGGAGTCGAGAAAACATATATATTTGCCTCCCGCATGCTATACTTGTCTAAACAAGAGAAAATAAGTTTTTGTGAGTGTTTGAATACTTTTAAGGTTCCATCTGGCTATTCATCAAACATCAAGAGGCTTGGCTCGATCAAAGATTTGAAATTGATTAGTATGAATTCCCATGATTGTCATGTTTTAATGCAACATTTTTTACCAGTTACAACATGAGGTATATTGTCAAAACATGTTAGACATGTCATAACTAAGCTCTGCTTCTTCTTCAACTTGATTTGTGGCAAAGTAGTTGATCCAGAGACATTAGATGCTTTGCAGGTCGATGTTGTTATAACTCTATGCTAGATGGAAATGTATTTTCCGCCATCATTTTTTGACGTTATAGTACAATTAATTTTTCATTTGATGAGGGAAATTAAGACTTGTGATCCAGTGTTTTTGAGGTATATGTACCCATTTGAGAGATACATCGGTATTCTGAAAGGATATGTGAAAATTCAATCTCGACCAGAAGGCAGTATCATTGAAGGTTATGCCGCTGAAGAGGCAAAGAATTTTGTATTGATTACCTAGATAGGGTGGAAGCCATTGGTATTCCTAAATCGCGGCACGAGGGTCAACTAGGAGGTAAAGGTGCAATTGGATTTAAATCATTTATGCCCATGGCCGAAATACGAGATAAAGCACGCCTCCTTGTCTTGCACCACCTTATTGTTGTTCATCCATATTTGGGGGGCACGTGTCCATATTAAGGCGACAGAATCCTTTGACAGGTGAGTTGTGGTTGAACAATGAACATAATCGCTAATCTATATCATGGTTCAAAGATAGAGTTATCCAGCAGTTGTCACACATGGCACAATCCGAGAGTGGATGTTTCTTCTTATCAATGATATGACATTAACGGGTACATATTTTATACAAAACATCAAGATGATAAGAGCACAATGTAGAACAGTGGAATGACGTTGGTAGCACTGTCATCTGTATATTCTAATGCAACTGATACAAGGTTGGGAGATGCAGCAATGTCGTATTATGTTGTTAAAAAATTTTGGGAATTTGATTATAAGGTTATCAAAGTTCCCTTTTTTCACTATAAATGGGTTAAAAACCGCCAGGTTTCACCCTAGTAGACTTTAGTTAGACAGGCTATAGTGATGGCCCTTTCATACTTGCATATCAAGCAAAGCAAATCTTCTAAGTTGTTGACCCTATTGAGCCTAGGTGTTCAGTTGTCCTTCAAGGCAAAAGACGAATAGTTGGCATTAAAGATGTTTTTGGAGACGGTTTAAAGCTTCCTTAGTGAAAAATTACATCAAACAATAGCACAAGAAATATAAAACTCCTTATAAGCTGTTTCTATTCATTAATGAAGACATGCGGAATAAATTCAAGCAAGATCGTGACACTCCAGAGTTTAGGGTGAGGAACTTGTAGAATTTTGTATTACTTTCACATTGCATAGGTAACTAAATAAAAGTAGTTGTGATGTGACTTTTAGGAGAAAAGCGAGAATGCAAAGCAGAGTCAAGCACATAACCAGTACCTACACTTTTTAGGATCTGCCGGTTATGCTTGTAGGAGGCTGGGGTGGATTGTTGCAGACTTCCTATCTTCTTCCTCCTCTTGTGGGTCAATTAGCTCAACCATTCAGGCCTAGGATTGCTATTACGATTGGCTTCATGCAAGGTTGAAGCTGGGGCCTGATGGTATTTATTACATACCCAATGAAGCAATAAAGGAGGTTTATGAGAAAATTGTAAGCATAACTCGCAACAATCATTTTTTCATTACATCAACTTATGTGGACTTATATTTATCTTGAAGTTTTTCAAACAGCTAGAAATGCAAAAGGATGCCAGAGAAGGAAAATTTATCCCAAAGAGACACGAGGATATCTTGACGGTTGTTCTTGGCAAAGAAGAGTACCCTGGCCGACTAAGGGGTTATGGTGGATAAGTCACTGTGAGAGATGTGTATGGCAGACCTGAGAGTGGAGGCGAAGACAAAGTAGGGTAGTGTCGATCGATTGTCTTAGACAGGTAATAACAGCAGAGGTAGATGCGAGCATCACTGAGTGAGTGAGGAATAAGACCATGACACAGGTGCAGGCCCAATTCGATAGGATGCAGTTGCAGATCTTCCAACACCTTGACATGGAAATACCATTGGATTTTGTTGGCATGGAAATACCTACAGCGGCCAGCCCTTCCGTTAGGCCACCGACCCGTAGGAGCCTCCAGTGTTGCGTTGTAATGTCTTTAAATGCATTAATTTCATTTCAATTCTTACAGTTAACGTTATTTTGTTCAATTGTGTTGAATATTCTAAGAAGCCGACCCCGTGTCATCTCGCCGTTGTGTGTGACCGTGTGACTAAAATTGTAGGAGTTAGAATGGTTTACCCACCAGAGGTTGATATGTTGATGCACGGTCAACAGCCACTGCCCAGCATTGAACTTGAATCTTGAATCTTCCGGTGTCAAATTCATTTTAGCAGGAGTTACTTTATGTAGTGAAGGCGGTTTCACTCAATGGCCCTCAAATTTAGTGTTTCCACTAGAGGTAATGATTTGAACTTACATAAAACTCCTATCCTCATTGCATTTCGTGTTACCCATAATAGTGGAGCAAGCGGCATCCAAGAAAAAAGGTAAGCAGCCCATGAGTGTTGAAGTCTCTTCGACACGGCCTAGTCTTGTTGACGCTGTAACGTTGGCATCCCTGAGTCATGTTCTTAAAAAGTTGCAAACCTTGGCTGTTAGGTTGCCCCTTTCTATGGATTTCATTGACATGCCAATAGATGAGAACATGTGAATAAGGTCAATGCAATTCATGTTTTTGTCGACGATATCGCCAATCTCCTTAGGATGGGACGGTTGCACGTATCTATTTTGCAAATTTGAGAAATATAAGACTTCTTCATTCGCATTTAATTGCATTATATAATTTTTTATTTGACATTTCACGTTTGATGTAATGTATTTCAAATACCCACAGCAGGTATGTAACCAATTCAAGATTACAAATATCGGGTTTCTTTGTCTATCAATGACTGCGGCTGTTAATTTTCAAGTTTGTGAGGGGTTGAGTTTTACCTACATGCTCAACACACTTAAAAAAATGACGGACAAGAAGTATATTCTAATATCGTATCATCATAAGTAAAACCAAAACCGATATTAGTCTACTTTTTCTTTTCTTTTTTTTTTTTTTTGCTTTCGCTTAATTTGAAATATTTGTGATTAAAATATACAAACTTACATTATTATAAAATATTGCAGAAACCACTGGCTACTACTTGTGCTATGCCTTCAACGTAATAGTGTACTACTTGGATTCTGTTGAGGTAATAGGCGCACATTTGATATCAGGGCGGATTTGAGTATGTAAGCAATTATCAATAACTAAGATTTCGTTTAATATCGTTTATAATTGGATTAGTTTATAATATATTTTCAAATTTGAATTTTTGAGGCACGTGGATTAATTTGATTGGTTAAAAGTGTTTTTGTATAATTAAGTTTGAGTTTATTTAATTTACACACCCACATACACATATATATATATTACAATTTTAGGGTAGTTAGAAAGTTGCGGCCTTATGGGAAAATAAGGAAGACCAATCTCATGTGAAAATCAATTAAGATATGAAAAGTATTATCTACATGTTACAATAACTATATATTGCAGTTTCAAATTTTAGTAGTTTAATTGCTAATATTAATTTTCAACTCGCTAGAAATTTTAGTGTGCTCAGCAACCAGGATCCAAGGAATGTAGCTATTGTATAATGAAAAATATGTGCGATATAGTCACACAATATTCTGGTAGTTCAAAATATCTTGAGAAGGTATAAATATTTATCGAAAACTAAGAATTTTCTAAAGATTCATCTATCTGTTCTATTAACAAAGTAATTATATTCTTTTTGTTTATTGTAGGTATATAATGTTGGATCGTATGATGAAGTGAAGATAGACGAGATTCGAGATATGTGGGTCAAATACTTTATTGACTATTGTACATAATCTTTTGTCTTATTTGATTTGAAATATGGATTGCTTATGCTTTATACATTTCATGCAAACATGTACATTTCAAGAGTTAGCTAGTGCACATTATTCCAATAGTTCATTAATGACATAATGTTTTTGCACAATTTATAACTTACCTTTGGCTTTGTTGTTGAATATAGTTAGACTAAGTAGATTGTGATGATTTGGGTAGTAATATAGTAGTTATACATGATGTTCAGAGTATTTGATTTATAGTGGCCTAAATTAATTTAATCAATTTCTTGGGTTATGTGTTTGCAAGTTCTGGTTCTATTTTTTGTAGTTAGATTAATTCCATGTGTTGTTTCTGTTTCTTGTTGGCTTCAGATGCTGTGTTTGCTGTAGGATGCTGTGTTTACTATGTTGGCTTTGATTTATAGTGGTGTATATATGCTACTGTGTATAATGATAAAATATATATATATATATGAAGAGGCGTCGGTTGTTACATAAAAACGGACGCCTATAGTATATTTAAAAAATAAAAAAATAAAAATAAGCTTTAGGCATCAGTTGTTGGTATACAACCAACGCCTAAAGTATATTTTTCGTTTATTTTTTCTTCAAGAAATACTATATGCATCGATTGTTTACATATAGTTGACGCCTTTGGTGTAGTTTAGGCATCACCCACAAACCGACGCTTATACCAGAACAATTTGCGTCACTGCCAATAGTGTCGCCACCAGAACCAACTTGTATTGCTTATTACAACTGACGACTATTATGCTTTTTTGTAGTAGTGTCAGTTGCCACTACTTCCCCCTTCACCATAATATCCTCACCCTCACCACTATTGGTGGAGTTTCCAATAAGAAGAAGCAGATAGAGATGTGCACCAATCATGATTTGAGTTCATCCTTTTCGCTCGTGATCTCGCTCTTTGGTGGTTAGAGTTCTAATATGTGTTCGACGACAGCAAACCGAGACTACGATAAAGTATTAGGTTTCTGAAATCGTCGTCTATGGTGTCTATGAGTTTGATTGTGTGGCGATACGTTCGATTGTATGGTTTTTGTGTGTCGACTATGGTCCCTGATGATTGGCTGGCATAGGGAGTGAATAAGTCTGGCACGTTATTTTCGGTTGAATTTTTAATTCTTGTTTCTGATTTTTTGATTGAAAAATATGGCTTTGAAGTTTTCCAATTTGAAAACAGATGGGTGTTTTCCATCAATTTATTTTTTAGGATTTTTGATGATTTAAGGCTTCCCAATCCAATTTCCGACAAATTGTAGCGGTGATGTTATGACCGATGGCTGGTGGTTGCATCGCAGTGGCGGTGGTGATGATAACATTGGTTCTATTGTGACTAAAGAGTTACTCACTGGAGATGTGACTCGGTGTGGCTTGTGTTTTTTCTGACTCACCGAAGACGAGTTTGACTCGCCAGTGATGTTGCGACATTTTTTTGTGACTCATTTTCTGGCCTGTTGTGACTCGTCGTGACTCATTGTCTGACAGTTGTAACTCGTTGTAACTTGGCGTCCGACAGTTGTGACTCGTTGTCCAGTAGTATGTGACTCATCGTGATGACTCAATGGCCTTCGTGACTTAATATGACTTTGTGACTTTTGTACCTTATTTGATTTTTGGTTTTGTACCCTATCTGATTTTTGAGAACAGTTCTATACATACCTTATTTGTACCCCATTCCATCTTCCCCCTGAGCCCAAAGCAGAAGATTTTTTTTTTTAATTTAACTTTGATTTGGGTCGAGATAGGAGTGGTGCAGGGCCAGGATGGCCCTCTTCTGTCTCCGCCCCCAGTACTTAGTTAACAAAAATGTTGTCCAGAACTTTTATTTTTGCCTATTAATACTAGTTTTACAATCACAAGTTGTCTATACGCACAATTTATATCTATACACAAACCGAGTATTGCATTTTTAATAGTTGTCTATACACACATTTATATCTATATATTAGTTAAGAGAACTCAACCTCGTTACCTGTTATACTGTGATTTTCTCGCCTTTTTTATTTAGTAAATCTTGCAGTAATTGTTCTTTTAAAAAAAAAACTTTTTGAAGGTTTTAGAGAAGATTTGAACATATCACAATTGAGTTTAGCACTCAAATCTTAAATACTTTACCCCTTTTTTTGTTAAACTTTTTTACTAATAAATTAAAATATCAAATCTAAAAGGTCAATTTCAAAACAAAACAAATTCCTTTTAATTTGTTCATTCACCATCTGCGTCATGTGTATTGGTTAGTGTAATGTTATTTCAAAGCTTTTTATGCAATTTACGTTTTTTTTTGGTTTTATTATAAATTTTGAAAATGAGGCTAATAACGGGTACTTTTTACCCGACCCAAACCTCTACCCCGTACCAAATTGGTATGGGACGAGCATGAACTGGGGATGTTAGAAACTAGGCGTGGCACTGGGGGAGGTGTATCCGACCAGAACCCGTCCTATCATCATCCTTACTGTTAGAATTCCTTCTATTTTCAAATTAGTTAAAATGTGATGTCTGTCCAATCTCATTCTTTGCCCCAATATGTAGATTAATTAGATTGGAAAATTTATTCACATATTGTGAGGGAAATGTCGATTCTTTCAGCAAACACCTCCATATCTGACCTTGTTTCAATTGAATCATATGGTATGTAAAAATTTAGATTTGGTATAAAATACAATGTCTTGAGTTGGTAATGACCTAATAAGTTAAATTTAAATTATAACACATTTTTTTATTTGAATTCTTATCACATTTCATTTTTTCAAAAACTATACGTAAAAATATTTACAACAAATATTTTTAATACTTTTAATATATCATTCGACTCAGGTTTTTCTTTCATGATTTATTATAGATATGACAATTTTAAATTTGATAATATTATAGTTGTATATTTATAGTTGAACTTATGCTTTTTAATGTATTGAATAATAGTAATAGCTTTTTCTCATTATTGCATATATACGAGAGATTAGATGTAAGAATTTAGATTTGTCTTTTGAATAATCTTGAACTTTATGATCAATAAATCCATTGACTTTATTGATTCAATGAATATATATTTGTATTTTTATATTTTTTATAGAGATATAAATGTTACAGATTTGTTATGTAGCTATTTAATGATATATCTACAATATATTGAAAAGGAAAAATGAGTGGGAAGCTTTTGATTTCCTACTTTGCCCCTACTTATTTCCTTAATTTACATTAATGCCCCTATTTAATAATTAATTTAGTTTTATATTTTTTATTAATAATAATAAGTTTTATCAATTTATAACTTTTAATCTTCCATGTCATCCAATTTTTTCCCTCTTTTCCTCTTTCTTTTCCCCTTTAAACTTTCACACAAGTTATGAATAAATTTTTTATTTTATTAAATTCGTCTGTTATAATATTAATTTTATACATTACATTATGTTACAAATTCTTTTTATTTATTGCACATGCTATAATTAAATGAAATATATTTATATACATATGTGCAAAAATTCAGTTGATCACTCTTAACTGATAGAATTTAAAAAGAAATAATGGAACGTATCTTAGATTGACTATCTTTCTTAGCGTACTTGATATATCATGATCCACTTTACATTCATTTATCAGTATACTCATACTATAGAGATCTGTTACCATCGATTCAGTATCATTTTTTCTTTACAAATTTTTCACTTATCTCAACAAAGTTCACTATAACATTATTACTAAGTATTACTTCAAGTGCATGTGCATATATTTCAACATTTTATATAAGACGTGCAACTTATCACTTGTTTTAACAAGTTTTTCTACATGTAGAATGCACGAGTGGATTAACTAGTTTAAAAATGACACAAATAAACTACTCTAAAAAATAAAAAAACTTCTTTCGATATTACTTTCATCTTTTGGTTGTTTAATCATCGCTAGTTTTTCACCCGCGCAATGCACATGAAGAATAATTCAAAATAATCTAACTTTTTTTTTTATTGAAACGCCAAATAATCTAACTTATTATAAGGATTTGAGAAGTTAGTTGCCGATACATGTAAAAAAAAAAGGTTAAAAACTTGATATTGTAGTACAGTATCATATGTTTGTTTAAGCATAGTTAATTTATAAAAATTATCAACTATTAAACTTTATTTGTGTACGTCAAGAATTGTGTGGTATAATGATGTCTTAGTAAGCTATTAAATCCTTGAATAAAGAAGAAAAATTTAGGAATAATTTGTTTGAAATCACGAAGGGGATTATCTTAATTGTTGGATTTTCAGTGGACCCCACGGTTACTGTATTTGGAAACAAAAAGACCAAATTATCCCTACTTCTAAAAAAACTGGCCGGAAAATTACGGTAAAATTGTACAACGGGCTCCTTTCATTTAATTAATATATATAGATACATAGATATCCTTACCAAAAGTCAATATCTCTAATCCAGTATGATATATATTGACTTTTGACACAACAAAAAATTGCCTATGATTTAAACTAACTAAATTCTCACCAGTGAACTGCACGAGAAGAATAGATATTAAATTATTCAAAAAATAAATAATATGAAATTTTATAAGTTTTTTTGTATAGTTAAATTTTATAAGGTTACGCTATCTAATAACGAATAATTAATTTTTAACATCAACCAAACAGTAATGTAATTTTTTTCTCGTCATCTTAAGGTAACTATAGTTTACAATAAATTTTAACTCGATTATCATTGTTAACGCAAATAAATATCATTTTATTTTTTGTACTAATTTAGATAAATGGCATTGTGCGAAATAATTGCTAGTTGGGAGGTACGTGTACTCTGAAAATATTTTTTATTCGAAACTAGTAAAGTCAGATAGCATGAAGATTATATAAATTAATAATATATAAAAGTGGTCATTTAAAATAATTGTAATTATTAAATATTCATTTATACTGGGAAAAATTAAGAAAAAATTACAATTATAATTTTCAATTAGCTTAAACTAACAATATATATGTTTAATTTCTATTAATTATAAACTACAAATTTCAAAAAATGTTAAATAATTAGATAATCAAATTTATCTATACAATTAAATGATGATAAGTATATATTAGTTATTAAATTTTATAGTGAATCTTAATTCAAAATAGTGAATGGATAAGGTAAAAAGTTAATAAAAAATTTTTTAAAAAATTGAAAAATTTAGAATACCACAGAGGTTACCGCAATATAAAATAAAATGTCTAGAAATACGCAACTAACAGATTTTTTAGAGGGAAAATTGCGGTGCAAAGGTACCGCAACTCGTTTTCATTTAATTAATATATAGATTTGAGCGGATATAGTCTAACTTGAGACAACAGTTGACCCTGTTTGGGTTTTTCATCCTTGTCCTCTTTAGGTAACTATTATGATATACTTATTTCTAGACGATTTTACCTTCCTTGTAAGGAACTTTCTTATGACTATTTTGTCTCAACTATCTCCTCCTAATTAGAAAAATCAAGGTATGTCAATTTGCATTATATATATATATATTTTTATTAGTTCTAATATTACATGCTAAACATGTTTATATCATACAATAAATTCAGATTCAATTATTCAACCACGAAATAATATATTGTAACAAACGATTATTGAATGTAGAGTAGGGTTGTACGTGAATTGAGTTTCAAGAAAACATTTCCTACGCATATAGCCATCCATGGAATTCCCATTCACAGAGAAGGAAATAATCAAACATTATAATATATAGGATGTCTTTTCAAATTAGTCACATTTTTTTTTTCACAACATAAAAAAGTATACTTGTGTTTTTATATTTTCTGCAGAAGTACAAACGTTACAAATTTATTATGCAGTTATCTAATGATATATTTTAATTCTACATGTACAATACATGGGTGGTTTAACTAGTTTAAATATGACACAAACAAACTGCTCCAAAAACTTGAAAAACCTCTTTGGATCTTACATTCATCTTTTTGTTTAATTATCATTAGTTTTTCATCCATGCAATGCATGTGAATAATAATTCAAAATAATCTAACTTATTATAAGGATTTGAGAAATTAGATGCCGACATGTGTAAAGAAAGGCAAAAACTTGATATCATAGTATAGTATCATATATTTGTTTACACATATTTAAGTCATAAAAATTATTAACAATTAACTTTGTTTGTGTACATCCCAAACCGTGTATAATGATATCTTAGTTAACTATTAAATCCTTGAACAAAGAAGAAAAATTTAGGGATAATCCATCCTAAATCACGGAGGAGATTATCTTGATTGTTGGATTTTCATAGGAATGAAAGGAAAATTTAAAAAATATGATATAAGATAACTCAAAGATAGAATCGTGAAGATAAAATAACTCAAAAATTTTGAAGATAACTCCGAGTAGAAATTTAAAAAAAAATCAAATATAGAAAACATTTACTGCACCTATTACCGCATTTGGAAATAAAAAGATTAAATGATCCCTATTTCTAAAAAAAGTAGCAGGAAAATTGCGGTAAAATTGTACCGCAAGCTCTTTTCATTTAATTAATATATATATATATACACACTAGTTTAACACACGTGCGATGGACATGTAGAAATATGGTAAACAAAGAATAACTATTCAGAATTTATTAATAAATATGCAAGATTTGTACCTTCACTAAAAGTACTAAAACATAAATTTACATCAATTGAAGCGATATCATTTATACATTTTACAGTTTCCCTTTGCACACTTCATGGATGAATATCTCCATTGCGTCTATTGCCTGTAATCGATTAGAAAGGTGAAGAACCTTATATAGGTACGAAAAGAGGTGAATCTATCAAACCAACTTCACACTTTTTTTGTTTCCGTTTGCACACACTTTTTCTTCAATTTTGTTGTGACCAATTTATTTTTATTTTAAGTGCACTTGAGCAATGCAATTGAACAACCAACTAAGAAAAGAAATTATGTTATTGTACATAGCAAATAAACAACCCATAGATACATTTTAAATTAGTCAAAATTGATGGGGGAAAAAAGTATGAATAAAAATATTACCAACTCTAGTGACACACTCAACAGCTAGGTTCGTAAATTAACTATTCCGAATTAAACCGTAAATCTAATATTACGTCAAACTTTTGAAGCAACATATTTATGAATATATTCTCGATTCTCCTGGGCCTGCATCATTTCAACATTGAGTTGCATTTGAAAAAGTAATTAACGACCTATATGTGATAGTGATTCATATTAAGAACACACTATTAACAACTAAACGAATATTCGTTATTCGTCAATAATCTTAATCTAATTGTCATTTGAAATATTTGTTAAAATTAGATCACTATGAATAGCATAAATCATTGACATGCAAAGAAATTGACTTGCTAGACATATCCAGTAGCAAAATAGTTAGCATCAATATAACAGTAATATCTGACAGTCTATAACATTCCAATTTCGTGTTAAGTATCAATAAGCTCTACATTAAAAAAAATGAAATAGAAGCACAAACAAACCCACTTCCCACGCAAAGACTTTGTGATATGTAAGAGGAAAGTTAATGAAAAATCTATTGCATATTAAATACGCAAAAAAAAAAAAAAAAAAATCCTGCATGCTATGCTTGTAAATCAACAAATTTGCTTGAAACTCAAACTGTCATCTCATACTCAAAGCAAACTACAAAGCTCAACCTCCAACCAAACTACTTCCACTAAATCTACTAATAAATGAACCCTTAAAAACAAAAAAGAGATTAAAAAAAAGAGACATGAAACATCGTTGAATCATTCAACAAATTTAGTGTTAAGATAGATTATTAAGACTGAATTATAATAATCTCAGATAATAATAACAAATAATTATTCCAATTCACAAATCAAAGACACTGCAACCTCAACTATCATTTCCCAGTCATTATTTACCACGCTGCTCTGCATGTAACAATCCAAAAAGCAATCAAAGAAAAGTTGTATTCAGCAACCACAAATCAAAACAACATTAAATGAATTAAAATCAACAACGGTTAACAACCGTGTAAGGAATTTAAAAGGACAATGCATACATACCAGGTTAAACTTCTCAGTTGCAACCTGCTGCAAAGGAGAACATGGAACGGCTCAAGATTACAATAGATGCTGAACAGATTGGGAATAAGAAGCTGACAGTCAGATCGAGGCTGAAGATGATGAACGGTCCAGATTATAATAACTGATTTAGAAATAGGTGCAAATGTGGGAAAATTTTTTGGCAATCCACTTTTATTTTGTAATCGTGGAATGACTTGGTCACTTGTTTGATGGACAGCCATTCCTACCCTTCAACCATCTATCACCGACCCTCAAGCCATGTAATTGATGAATAACGGGCCCAAGTCAGTTCGTTGTTGCTTGATGGACGAAATGTTTCGCCGGAATCAAGTCTATTAAAAAACCAGGATGTTTTGGCTGAGGGAATGTACTTTCTCTATTTAATATCAGAACCTCTGATGACATATGTTGATATTTCTAAGCCAATTACACAATATTATCCAAGAGCAAAGGCCAAATAATCTCCCAAGTGATAAAAACAACTCAAGAACTTGCTCCAAACTCTCCCTCTTTGATGTAATAGTTTGAGCTCAGATTTAGGACCACACATGAAGCACCGGAATCACGGCACCGTCTCCTTGGGGAATGGCAACCGGAAGCTCTCCGGAGTTGTAAGATTCTCACCGGAAAATCCCTCCACAACTCAATGCATCTCTCTCCTTTTTGAATGGCCAAAACCCAAGACAACGAAGGCAACATATTGTCTTTAAAATGAGTAAGGCACCAACAGTCAAGACTATCCAAATGGGCCAAGCCTTATTCAAATGGGACCAATAGTGGATTTAAGTGAGCCACACTCACAAATGTTCATCTTGGTTCACTTTAATCCATTTTCCGATTTCCCGATTACAAGATCGGAAGAGCACATGTCTGAACTCCAATTAATCATCGCTCTCTCCAGCCAAGTACTTGTCAAACAATTAACTATTATCAATTCCAATAATTGATAACAAGTACTTCTGCTCCAATTCCTGTAGGATTATCATCAGTTGCAATGCTAGATAATTTAACAATCAGTTACAACTGCGATTCGCACGTGATACAATTATCACTCAAACAAAAGAAGGAAGTAGTAGATTTCTTTTGATCTTTATCACATGCAAAAACAGAATATGCATAATACACAAGCATCAAATCTCCTATACCATTGCCTAAGACTCTGCTTAAAATTATACAAGGACTTCCTAAGCAAGCACACAACTTCAGGCATCCCCTTCACCTCAAACCCTTGAGACTGGGACAAGTAAATGACTTCCTCTACACGAAGAAAAGCAGCACTCGCATCTAGTTGCTCCAGCTTCCAATTAAGCTCAATAAGCAAGGCTAAGACTAACCAAATAGTCTTACACTTAACAACCGGGGAGAATACTTCATCATAGTCAATCCCCTTTCTCTGCGTAAATTCCTTAGCTACCAATCTCGCTTTGTATCTTACAGGGTTACTATGTTCAACTTCTTCTTTCAACTTCCAAGTCTCCTTTTTGTTCAAAGACTGGATTTTCTGCTTCAAAGCCTGCTTCCAGTTTTCAGAGTTTTTATAGTTGTCAGCCTCTTCAAATTATGTAGGCTCAACAGACTCAACGGCTTCACCGGAAACTAAGACAAAGTCCATCAAATTCATAGAGATGTAATTCGGATTTGACCTCACTTGTCTTCTTTCCTTGTCTCACACCAATTGATAGTCCATCAAATTGGTGCCTGCCGATGTTCTTCATCAGGGACAACAGTTTCAAGAATTTCTGATTTAGCCTCAAGTTTAGGTTGTTTATCTACTGCTTCATGATCATATTCAGCTTGAGGCTGGGTTTCCCTACCCTCTGAATTAATATCTAATTGCTTCACCTCAAACACAATCTTTTTTCAGAAAAAGATTCCTATTTCTCAGTCTGTTTCTTCGAGAACTTAAGGCACGACATCTCAAGTTCATTAAACTCCGCATCTCTGCTATAAATAAGCCTAATGCCCCTTTCACCAAGAACCCACAATCTGTAACCCTTCACTCCTGCTGGATAGCCCATCATAACACACTTAGTAGCCTTAGAATCTAACTTGCCCTCAACTTAGTGTGGAAATGCCACACAACCAAACACTCTGAGATGTGACAAATCTAGAGGCTTACTAGTCCATAATTCCTCTGGAGTCTTGAAGTTAACAGTACTGGAAGGAGACCTATTTATCAAATAGGCAGTAGTAGTATACAAGGCTTCACCCGAAAAACCTTTAGACAACATTGAACTGATCAACAAGCATCTGACCTTATCGATTAAGGTCCTATTCATCTTCTCAACCACCCCATCTTCCGATCTAGGTATTTCTCACAGTCCTATGCCTCATGATACCCTTACCATTACCGAACTTATCAAATTCAAGGTTGCAAAACTCTAGCCCATTGTCAATCCTAAGAGTTTTCACACTTCTACCCATTTGATTCTCAACGAAGGTAGCCAGGACTTGAATTTGTTGAAAGATTTAGATTTAGATTTAAGGAGATGTACCCAAATCTTCCTTGAGTAGTCATCGACAATGGACAAAAAAATTTTGTTTTCCCTAAATGTGGGATGTTTTTCTGGTCCCGACAAGTCTGCATGAATGTAATCAAGAGGGTGCTTAGCAAAGTGCTCACCAATCCTAAAGCTAACTCTGTGTGACTTTCCTAGAACACACATATCATAAAAGCTCAAAGGTGTAACACTTTTCTTCCCCAACAACTTCTGATTACTGAAATATTTCAGCCCTCTATCTTCAATGTGTCTCATCCTTCTATGCCAAAGATCTGATCCATCATCAATATCTGAAGATAAAACAGACTCTTTACTCTCTAAGGCTTCACCTTGAAGGACATACTACTCGATTTTCCTTGGTCCTTTCATAACTACAAAAGATCCCTTGGAAACCTTGAAGGTACAACTGTAATTTCCAAATTTATAGCCTTGATCATCCTGAACAATCATTGAAATGAGATTCCTAGCTATCCTAGGAACATGGCTGACACCCAATAAAGGTCTGACTATACCATCATGCATTCTAATGGCAATGTCTCCTGCCCCCTCCATAGTATGTGACGTGTCATCTCCTAAATAGGCCTTCCTAGGATCAATTTCTCTGTAGTTATAGAACTAAGATCTATCTGGACACATATGAACAGTGGCACCTATATCTAGGATCCACTCCTTGACAAAGTCAATAATACACACATTTATAGCTCATAGACTCTCCTGGTCATTAGCAGTACCAGCATCAATAACTTTATTGATGTCTAAGTCATGAAAGGAATCAACAATAGCAGCTAAAGACTGATCGTGACCCTGCTGTGCTTTCTGCTTCCTTTTAAGGTCTGGACAATCTCTCTTAAATGCCCCACTGCATTACAGTAATAGCACCTCTTACCACTCTTATCCCGAGACTTAGACGTACACTTTGACTTCCATCTGCTCTTCTCACGACTAGAGCTAGCATGATTCTCTCTTATCTTATTCCTCCTCTGAGTACCAGTAAACAAGCTCTCCTCTATCATGCCCATTAACTCTTGTTTGACCTCCAACTCTCTAGACTTCAAGGCATCTATCACAATAGCCTGAGTCAACTTATCCCTACCATAATTGATAGCATTCCTAATATCATGATAAGATTCAGGAAGAGAGTTCAAAAGGACAATAGCCAAATCTTCATCATCAAATTTCTTTTCCCAGGTCAATCTTGCTAAAATCAGTGAGATTGGACTCAATGTCCTTTACCGTGTCCATTTTAAAACTAAAAACCTTTTCAAGCAAGAAAATCCTATTTGGCAACGTTTTTGTCAAAAAACATCTTGTCAAGAGCTTCCCACAATTCCTTAGCAGTCTTATGTTCATCAACTTGTCTCACAATATCATCAGCAATTTCATTAGGTTTAGCTTTTAATGCATCGGGTATGTTCTTGGGTCATCAATGCTTTAGTAACTCTTTGTTGAATTAAAATGGTTTTCATTTTTTGCTTCCAACCCGAGTAATCTCCGTTTCCATTAAATGGTGTCAATTCCACTTTCGACCTCATGATGGGTGACTTAAAGGGAGATACTGACCCAACAAAAGTCACTCACACACAAATGCAACATAAACAAGTCTAACACCGAAATCACTTTCCAGTATGATGCAAATCACAACACATTCATGCACACGTCAATATTCATCAATACCAATTTTTCCAGTATCAAAGACAAGCAACACATACTACATGCAAATCCAAGACTGCACAAGAAATACGATCAATCAATCAAGTCACAATATTATGGCAAATAAGAGAGTACAATATTCACCTAATCACACTACGTAAACTATCACACAAAGTCCAAGCATCAAAGATAATCAACAACCTAAAATGCCCCTAAAACTAAAGTTTAGTGTTATATTACCCAACACCGTTGAACAATGGTGTTTTCTGGTATTCGGTACTTGATAAATGAAGCAATCCTGAGAATGTATGTTCTGAAACGGTGCACCACCAGCCATGATTCCAAAAAACTCACCGGAAAACCGCCTTAAGCTCACTGTTGGAGCTCCACCGTCTCAATGGATGGTCCAAAAATTACGCCGCCACCACCGAAAGGTCCGTCGGGACATATGCAACAAACTGCGTGTCGAACACTTCCCGCGCGCCGTCACTGGAGGCTGCCGAAAAAACGCACTCCACCAGTGGATACACCTCGTCGCGATGAGTCTGGGTCTAGTCTCGGTTTCCCCAACTGACGTATGGTTTGGTTGGAATCAAGCTTCAAAGTCGCGATTTTTGAAAAAATTTCAAAAATTGTCCGAGCTGTTCTTGCTGATTTCAGGTCCGGTTTTCAAGTTTTTTCCACCACAATGATCCTTCTACCAAGGCTTTGATACCATTTGGTGAGATTACTAAGCCTATTATACAATATTATCTAAGAGCAAAGGCTAAATAATCTCTCAAGTGATGAAAACAACTCAAGAACTTGCTCCAAACTCTCCCTCTTTGGTGTAATAGTTTGAGCTCAAATTTAGGACCACGCATAAAGCACCGGAATCATGTCACTATCTCCATAGGGAATGGCAACTGAAAGCTCACCGGAGTTGTAAGATTCTCGCCAGAAAATCACTCCACACCTCACTGCCTCCCTTTCCTTTTAAAATTCCGATCTCAAGACAACCAAGACAATACATTGTCTTTAAAATAAGTAAGGCATCAATGGTCAAGACTATCCAAATAGGCCAAGCCTTATTCAAATGGGCCTAATAGTGGATTTAAGTGAGCCACACTCACAACATATTTAGTCTATCTTTAGGAAGCTGTTGTACACACAAGAGACCAACCTGGAAACGTGTTACTACCTCTGGTTTAATGGCTGAGTCCTCTAGTAATGAGTCTATCGATTCGAGTGGTTTTCCTTCTGTCTACAATCTCGACACCTGAATATAAGCAAATGTAAGTCGATTCGAACACAGGAACAAGCTTAGGATTATATTGTTTTTAGGACTTACATATCCAATAAGATTTTTGTTTTGTGGATGATTGGAAAACCCAAGATTCTTTTTTCCATTGATGACCTCTAGCAGTAGAATGTCGAAGCTAAAGACATTAGATTTTACTAAAAACAACCCGTAAGAAATATATTATGAGGCCATTTAACCACTACCAAGAAGCATCACAAAAGAACATTTGCATTAGACATGAATGAAATTAGCAGAAGAGTTGTTCTTTATATAGATATGCGTAGACAAACTAGGTTCCAACAATTCTCCTTGTAGCTTCTTCACTATTATTGCCTCCAAAAGTCCTTGCCAACCCAAAGCGGAGATCTTTGGATTCAGTAGATTACCAAGTAACGCAGTACTCGTTTGAAGATCTCTATGAATAACTCTCAACCTAGAATCCTAATGCAAGTAGACAAATCCCCTAGCAACTCCACATATGATGTTGAAACAATTTGGCCAATCTAATAGCTTTCCTCTAGTTTCATCTAAGCCTTCAAAATAAGTGAATAAAATCAATGTTAATTTCATAAACAATGATTTATAACTGTTGAGTCTAGAAAAGAATGACTAAAATTGCAGTGTCTTTTTTAGTGCTAACCTAAGAGAATTGAGTCAAGACTTCAATTGGGTGTGTATTCGTAAATCAATATCTCCTCTCCATCTTCAATGCATAAACCAAAAAGCCTTACAAGATTTCTATGATGTAGTTTTGCTATCAATTTCACCTCATTCTTGAACTTGTTCACTCCTAGTCCAGAATTCTTCGTCAGCATTTTCACTATAATCTTTTGATCATCGTCTTTCAGTATGCCTTGAAAGTTCAAAATTGCTACAACCCAGGCTTTGGTACAATGAACCCCACTTGAGTCTTGAAGTGATGTAGACTTGCCTTGTAGATAGGCCCGAACCCTCCTTCAACCAGTTTCAAGTTTACTGAAAAATTATCAGTGGCTTGAGATATTTTAGCAAAGCTAAATACTGGTAGATCCATATCTTCTGTTGGACCTTCCACTGTTACCTGAACATAGAAATTTATCATGTGACTATAGAACTTTTGAAGTTATTGTCTGATTTCTTCCTTATTATAATAAATAAATGTTGCTTTGCATTTCAAAGGGGCAGACATTAGGTAAATCTTGAAATTTTACCTTTAGATTTCATCTTCTTCTTGCAAAAAAAATAAAATACAAGAAGCACTCCACAAAACACGGCAACGGAAGCCTCCACCACAACTACTATAATCACCATCAAGCTCTCTGCTGTAGGAAAGAAAAACTCTGATCAGTAAAATGCATAAGAGGATGCAATTAGACTCTAGTATAACCAAGAAGGAGAGATATCCAGTATATTTTTCTCCGAAGCTGGCATTTCTATAAAAAGATCTATCCCACAACCAGCAACCTTTCTGATGTCAAGCAGATCATCAGACCAAAGTATACATCCACTGGCTATTCGGCTGATATCTCAGGAACAATTATTCAAGCATGTCACCCTACATTCCTTGAGACTCGTGCTCGCGTTCCGCCAAGAATTTGGAGCATTAGGTAGTTTCATGTGTGGAATTCTGATGAAATCATGTTTTTTCTAACAGTCGAGTGTCTCATTGCGTATACATCAATCTCTCCAATCTGTTGAGTTCCACTTCTGTGTTGACTTGGGTTTAAATCCTAGCAAACATCTACAAACAGAGGAATTTCTGATGGAACATACTCCATTTGTGCCACATAAAGCATAATTTTCACAATTGTCTCGAGGTGACCATCCATAAAGCTTCCAAGATTGATCCTCTTCTACCCATACATATCGTTCGCTTCTAGACATGGTTTTATTCAAAACAAGCCTTGATATAATAGATTTGTTCTTGAGGTGATACATTGAGTCAATCTCCTGCTAGTTGAAAACAAATTTGGATTTGACAACTGGATTGACATTGGGAACCAGAGAACCACTAAACTGCAGGCCATTCTATAAACCACTATGAAATGACTTTCTTGATCCCTCCTTCATAACCATCTGAGGATATCTAGCAAGTTCTATCCCCTAACTTAGTAGTCCAGGAGATGGATCATTAGAATTCTTCGAAGAAGAGAGTCTCCTATTAAGACCAGTTCTCAAATCCAAACCAAGCTTCGTACCATGTAACAAAGTATCAGAAGGATAATCAAAGCTCTACCACAAATATGTGAACAGTCCAACACATCAACAATTGAATCAAACCACACGAACAAATTGTACCAATCCACAATAAGAGCCAAAGAAAAGAGAGAGAAGAGATAGAAGAAACCCTAGATTGAATTGAATAATCAATAAAATGTCATACATGTCTTTATATATACAAAGACTATTCTACACAAACTAAATAATTAAAATACTAAATTAAACATAAAATAAAGTAGCAAACTAAGTAATAAACTCTAACACCCCCTCCCCCTAGGAAAATCACAATGCTACAGCAAGAAGCAACAAGAGTTTGTCACATAGGAAACAAAAGCGAAGAACCTAGTGAGACTTGCTGAAAAAGTCTGCAAGCTGCAAAGAAAAAGAGACAAAAGGTAGAACAATGGTGCCCTGCTAAATGTGATGGCGAACAAGGTGACAATCAATCTCAATGTGTTTGGTGCGCCCATGGAACACAGAATTGTGAGAGATCTGAATGACACTTTTATTGTCACAATACATCGGAGTAGGAGAAGAGAGTGGAACACCTATATCTACAAGTAACCACCGCAGCCACATAATTTCAGAAGTAGTGGATGCCATGGCACGGTACTCCGAGCGGGAAACAACAGACTACTTTTTACTCTTCCAAAAGACAAGAGAATCACCCAAAAACACACAAAAGCCAGTAACAGACTTGCGACCAGTAGGTTCACTAGCCCAATCTGCATCAGAGTATGCACGAAACTCCAAAGAAGAAGAAGAACGAAGCAAAAGACTCTGAAAGCAAGGACCACGAAGTTAACGTAAAATGCGAACCACAGCTGCCCAATGAACAGTAGTAGGAAAAGGCACAAACTGACTAACAATATACTGTATAAACAATATAAGGCTGTGTAATAGTAAGGTAAACAAGTGAACCAACAATAACACGATATAAAGTGGGATCATCTAGAGGAACACCATCAGAAGAAGAATAACAAACCTTTGTCTCAATAGGAGTGTCAGCAGTCTTAGTATCAGTAAAACGTGCACGTTTAAGAGATCTGCAATATATTTAGATTGAGACAGCATATATCCGCGAGAAGAGGAGGCAACCTCAATACCTACGAAGTAAGATAAAGAACCTAAATCTTTCATTTCAAAACAACGAGTCAGTTCACACTTCAAAGCAGCAATTCCCACAATATCATTACTAGTGACGATCATATCATCAACATATAACAAAAGAAGGATGCGATCAGCAGAAGTACAACAAAAGAACATTGCAGAATCATGGTGGCTAGACACAAAACCAAGAGAAGCAACAATAGTAGACAAATGGACAAACCAAGCACGAGGAGCCTGTTTGAGCCCATAAAGTGCCTTATTGAGTTTACACACATACTGTGGAGGACACGAGACCCCAAGAGGAGGAGTCATATAAATTTTTTCTTGAAGGGTCCCATTCAAGAAAGTATTTTTAACATCCATCTGAGGAATACTCCACTGATGAACAGATGCAACAGCAATAAGTTTACGAACATGGGTCATTTTTGCAACCGGGCAAAGGTCTCCTCATAATCTAAACCATATTGTTGACTAAACCCCTTAGTTACGAGCCTAGCCTTATACCGCTCAACTGAACCATCAGATATAGTCTTAATCTTATAAACCCAACGTGATCCAATAGCATGCTTACAGAAGGTAACGGCACTAAATCCCAAGTGTCTATCTTTCGTAAAGCAGAAGGTTCATCATTCATAGCATGTTGTCAAAATGGATCTAGAATACCATCTTTATAGGAAGTAGGTTCAGTGAGCTTATGAATAGAAGATAAGAAACAACAAAAGGACTTTGAATAACAGGAGTAATCGAAATCAGGGACTTGAGTTGACTTATGTATACATTCAGGATATTGAGGTAGTAGTGGAGGAGGAGGATGATGAGGAGGAGGTGGCGGTCGCGGTGGAAGAGATGTGGGACCCTCAATCTCAAATGGTGCTTGAGTAGCCACAGGA
This sequence comes from Nyctanthes arbor-tristis, assembly GCA_963692815.1. Lineage (NCBI taxonomy): Eukaryota > Viridiplantae > Streptophyta > Magnoliopsida > Lamiales > Oleaceae > Nyctanthes > Nyctanthes arbor-tristis. The sequence continues at coordinate 33,268 of CAVNYN010286604.1, read as the reverse complement.
TAAGAGATATCATAAAACAGTGTCTGTGTGTGTATACATGTAGTAGATGGGGATTCAACAGTAACAGGAATAGAGAAAGAAGGAATATCATAGGAAAATTGGTCAATATAAATGAGATCCAATTTACTTACTTGAGAAGTATTCTCAATAATAGAGAAAAAAGGAATTTGTTCAACGAATACCACGTGACGAGAGACATACAATTTTTTACCAATAGGATCATAATAGCAATAACTTTTTCTACCCTCATCATATCCCAAGAAATCACAAATAGCAGAACGTGATGTTAGTTTACTACGTTCAGCTACCAGAAGAAGAACAAAGCAAGTACGCCCAAGGACCTTTGAAATAGAGTAATCAAGAATAGATCCAAACAAAGATTCAAATGGGGATAAACCAGAAGCATGGGAAGACGGTGTCTTATTAATTAAATACATAGCTGTAAGGATTGTCTCACCCTAGAATTCATTAGGGATTTTGGCAGATAAAAGAAGAGAACGGGCTGTTTCAACAATATGTCTATGTTTGTGTTTAGCAACAACATCTTGTTGTGGGGTGTCTGTACAAGAGGATTGGTGAATAGTAGCATCTGAAGCAAGCAATTCAAAAAAAGCAGTAGATGAATATTCTCTACCCATATCACATCTGAAGCACTTAATCACAGCATTATATTGAGTTTTGATAAGGGCTCTAAACGAACGATAGATGGAAAGAAAATCAGAATGTTTCTTCATAAGGTAGACCTAACAATAACAACTATAATAATCAATAAAAGAGACATAATATTGAGACCCCCCCTTTTGTAAGAACCGGGGCAGAACCCCTACACATCTGAGTTAATAAGATCAAAGAATGCAATAGAATGAGACAAACTACGAGTGAAGGGTAAAGCAAAAAATTTAGCAAGTTTGCAACTACTACAATACAGATAGCTCTTCCGATCTCATATTTCCCAAATGACCTTTGGAAACTAGAAAATTCAAAGGACTAGCAGACACATGTCCAAGGCGAGAGTGCCACAAATTGAAACTAGATGAAGAATAATTCAACTGAAAAGAAGATAAATCAACACCAGAAGCAGCAAGATCGGAAGAGCGTCGTGTAGATTATCCAAGATATATAATCCTCCTCTTTGTCTATGGCCTATCCCAATCAACTCCTGAGACTGTGGATCATATACATGACATGCAATAGAAGAAAACTGAATGAGATATCCAAAATCACACAATTGTCCAATAGAAACAAGATTCAAGGCAAGATATGGGACACACAAAACATCTGAAAGAGACAAATTTAAATAGAACCAATGTGTGCTAAAGGCAATGGTTTGCCATAAGCAGTCATAACAAAAGTAAAGGATTGAGAAAGGGATAAAGAAGTAAACAAAGTGGAATTTGATGATATATGTCTGGAGGAACCTGAGTCAAAGATCCAAGTAGAAAGGTTACCTGGTGTAGTTCGACCTATATAGGTGGATGCAGACATAGCATGTGGCTGAGAGGCTAAGAACTTCTAAAACTGCTCACTAAGATCTAGCAAACTTGGGATCAGGTGAAGATGGTGGACCAAGTATAGAAGTGCCAACAGGTGGAACAGTCGTAATACCAAAAACAAATGAGTAAGAAAAACAAACTAACCAATTGAAGAAACAGATACCACCACAGTACAGAGAATCAAATTCCGACCACAGAACTAAACAAATAGAGACCACCACAATGTAGAAAATCGAATTCCGAGCACATTGTAAAAATTCCGCATGCATATATACATGTCTTTATATATACAAAGACCAATCGACACAAACTAAATAATTGAAATACTAAATTAAACATAAAATAAAGTAATAAACTCTAACAAAATAAACATCTATTTTTTCATCTCTCATCACAAGATTTCCCGAATCCAAAAGCTATAATATTGGCTCCTCAACGACCTTGGATGGCTTTGTTGTCCAAACGACATTATGGTTGTCAAACAAAAGTTACAAGGTTACTTAAAACCAGAGTGCCAGACAAATCTCGCATTGATTTCAGTCTGTTTGCAACCTAGACAACTGTAAATGGGATATTCTTGAACCAAATTCTGGGGTAACCATTCCTGGAATTACCTGGACCAAAAAAAAAAAACCCAATCCAAAACCTTTCCCTTCTGATACCAAGGTTTCTCCATCATTCAGAGTCCAGGATGCATTTATATTGTCAGTCAAAGCTTGGGCTTTTACTAATGAAGAAACTAAGCAAATCATCAACAACAACCAAAAAAAAATTGTTAGCATTCCTATTCTTTATCAATGTAAAAATTTAGAAACTCAATGACGCATTACCGTAAGTGTACATGGCATATATAGAAACTCATGACTCAGATTCTACGAAGATAAGCCATAATAATTTATTATTGAAAATTCTACCCACCATGATTGAATTTTTTTTTTAGTTTCCAACAGTGAGGGTCTGCTGCCTTTGCAAAACGTCTGATTTTCCATATGCACCCGATGTAACTAGTTTTATCAACGATAATAATTTTGTCAATTTGGTAATTATTGACTAGTTCCATTTTAGTACCATACATAGTTACATATGATCATGTACTATGCATTCGAGGCCATGAATGTCTATAGAAACAGATCAAGCTCTGAAAACGGAGCCCGACCACCAATCAATGCACGCCACATGAGCCCGACCACCAATCAATGCACGCCACATCTGATTGGATGTGGCGTGCATTGATTGGTGATCGAGCTCCGTTTTCAGAGTCTGATCTGTTTCTATAGAAGGACTCATTCAAGGCATGCTACATAAGAAATTACAATCATATGGAATTTTGTGTTGTGATGTTTAGATTGAGCGTTTTAAATCCACATATGGGTTCTTCATTTGGAAAGAATTAAAGCAGTCTCATTCTCGCGCTGGGTTATATAGTGTCATACCATATCATATTATATGTGAAGAGCTACATGGCTTTTAAGAATTAAAGTACCCTATTGATCCAAAACCCCACGTGGGATTTTTGAAGTCACGGTGGGTTTGATTGGCTTGGAGTACATTAGCATAGTGATTTACCCGATTTTTTTCCTAATTTGACCACAGAAGCTGAGGTAATCCAGCAAACGGAACCAAACCCAAAACTTGTCCCCCAATTATTTAGGGAAGTATAAAATATTGCAAGAAATTTTCTATAATTTTAAATTTGTTTCCTTGTAAATCTCTCTATAGATTCAAATCTATAATAATCTATTGTCAAAAAAAAAAAAAAAGAAGAAAAAACACCAATAACAATCTACTTTTTTTTTAAAGAATAATAATAATATACTTTTAAACACAAAAGATAAAAAAAATAAAAAGCAACGGTTGTTACAAGTGAATATCACGAAATTCTGCCTGCTGAAGAAGAGCCTCTTCCAATAAAAACTCAGATTGCTCCATCAATCCAGGGCTCAATCTGAACATCATAACACAAAACTCCATCTGATTCAGAGCTCCATCGCCATCAAAATCTCCTTCTTTGATCATACTCTGAAGATCACCATCTGACAAGTCCTGTATCCCCAGCAAAGCAGAATTCCTCTTAAGACTCTCAAACGTAACAGCACCTTTGCTGGAATCCATCAACAAATGAAACCCATTGCAGAGCTCCGCTATTAGACCCTCCCCGCCTAGCTTCTCCGCCATTAGGGGCAAGAAATCTTCGAAATTCGACTGAGTCTTAGAAGCCATATAGAATAATTATTGTAATGAAAAAGAATGGGAATAGAAGAGTGAGTTTCTATGGGGATTGATTGTATAGACTATTGAATTGAGATGGTAAGTGGATTGTGGGGGCGGTGTAATATAAGAGAAGAAAGAATGAAAGGGGGAAGAATGGGGTTTCGGAGAAGGGGGTTTGGGGCGGCATTTTTGGACAACTAAGGGACAGTGAGATTTGGAAAAGGCGAAGAAAAGGTCATTATTGATTGCCGGTTGGGATTCGTTTTTAAGGAACAAGAAGCTGCCTTGTGGGTTCTTGGGGGGCGGTGGCGTCACGTCATTTTCTGGGTTCTAGATGGGTAAAGTGGGCATATATGAAGGATGTCAGTTGCCCGGCAATTGTACCGCCAACACGCAGTGCGTGATGTATTATACTACCCCTCCCACATATATAGTCCGACAGATATTTTTACATAGATTAGAGATTATTAAATAATGTGGTTAAAACATTTAATTTTATCGTATTTTTTATATATATATTTGTGTCATTAATTGTTCAAAATATTTTTAATGTATAAGCAGTTGAATAACAATAATTAATCAGAGACATATATGAAAATGAAACATTAAATACATGTTCAAAATGAAACAGTAGACTATCTTTGTGAGACGAAGATAGTAACATGTTTATAATTTATTTAAAGATAACACGTGTCTACTATTTATGTGACGATATTTGTGGTCATTATGGATTTAACGTCACTATTTATATTTTTTAAATGACTTTAAATTTTGCACATACGTGAAAATATCAATTGAAATTTTATTTTATCTTTTTTGTTATAAATAGACAATAAATTTTGCTCATGTTTAATTTTTTATTTGTCACAAAATTCAAAATTGAGAAATGTTATACTTCCTTATTGGTTGACCAATTAGTTCACTTGTTTACAATTTTAACTCTAAAATATCTAAAATTCAAATTATTTAAATATTTTAATTGACAGTCTTACTCTTCTTGTTAATATACAACCGGTGAATTAATTAGTGAACTAATATGAATGTTTAAGATTATTCTTCAAAATTTCCACCTCCTATTTAATAAAATTTGGCTATAAAATTAAAATTGAACATGTAAAGAAATATTATTAGTTTGTGTAATATATATAGAACCAAGAATTGGAAGGGGAATTCTTTAAAAATTGGGGCCAAATCCCCCCCCCCCCTTTCAAAAGACATTTTTCCCTTGAAAAATGAACACCATTTGGTTTGGATAAGAAAAAGTAAAATATAGGCCGAATTTGGCCCCCTCATTTTTATTTTTATTTTTTAAGAATTCACCTTCAAAAAAATAATTCTATTTGGACAAATTAAGAAACAAAAAGTGTAACAAAATAAAAATATGACTCATGTGATTATCATTGATGACAAGATAATGTAATGTGTTGGAAAATAAGATTCTGCCATGTGACTATTTTGTTTAAGTTTTTATATATCTTTTTGTTCAAATAGCACAACTCCTTTCAAGATGGATTTTTTCCCATTGGTTTTATTTCTCTTTTCAAGATATGTTTTTCTCCTTTGATTTTAAGTTTGAGTTTTTTGCCCAACCACGGATGGGTGACACATGCATGCATGCACATAACCAACTTGTATGTATACAAAATAAAATTTTCCACACCACGTATGATAGAGTTAATAAAATTGGTAATCAAGGTACAATTTGTTAACATCATGTCCAATATAAAATAAAATAAATATATGGGAAAATAAAAGTGATTTGAACAAATGGAGAAAATATTAATATTTCGAGAGTGAGGTCTCGAGTTCGAACCATCTTTAAGTACTACCCCTCTCATATCTCTTTATTGTATAAATAAAAATAAAAAGTATAAGGAAAATAAAAATTATAAAAATGTGGTGCACCTGTTCCCAAAAAAAGGGGGGGCATCTCCCATTCTCATATCATATGGATCCTTCTTCACGTCCCTTCCCGAACCACCCTTCGTCACCACCCGCTGAGTTTCAATTTGAAAAAAAAAAAATGAAGGAAAAGAGAAAAAAAATAAATAAATAAAACCCTTAAGATTGTCTCATTCAATTTTCGACTGCTAGACGCTAGTGCCGAAGACTTAAACAAATTGAAACATGAAATAATTGGAAAAAAAAAAAGTTTGATTAATTCACTATGATGACCGTGAAGCTAGTGTCGGAATCGGTGTAACATCAAAACAAGTAGTAGTGCTGCACCTTAATCAGAAAAATAGCTGCCGGAATTGTCAAACTCGTGCCTTGCAAACCAACTCATGATAAAGGTTATTAATGTAACTTTATTCAAGAGAATTTAAGAAAATAAAAAATTGTTATTGTTTGAGCCTCTTTAATTTTTCTTTTTAAAAATTTATTTACCATGATTTTATTGTTGATTTAACAACTACTCAACAATCACCACACATTTCAAAGTTCAATTAAATCTCCACAACTCATTTCCACTCATTATAAATTCCCTTTATAAATTGGAAAAATAAAGACCTTCAAACAAGAATGCCAATAAGATTTCAATTTGAATAATACCATTTATCTATATTGGAGATCGGTCTCTAATCTAATTATCATCTCTTTACTATTTAATAAGTAAGGACCTTATATATTTATGCATATCAACTCATCCTCTAATTTAATTATAATAACTAGACTGAAAATCAGTCTCACATCTAGATAAATAGTATCACTCGTTTAATTTGTAGTCATAATCTAATTGTCATTTCACAAATCGTGGTGCAGGTCAAAAAAGAAAGAAGGGGACAACTAGTGAATGATAGAAATGGAATTAACACAATATGATAGGCCAACAAGTCTATTTAAACAATTTGTTTAATCTATTGTAGACAGGACATTTGATAGGATTTCATTTTTCTACACACCATAGCAAGTTGAAAATGTCATCACATGAGCACATGCATGCATTATGTAAAAAATTAAATAAAAGTTGTATGTACAAATAAATTTATTTTCATAATTTTCGTTTTGTGCACTGCATCATAATTTTGCTTATTATTATTATTATTATTATTATTATTATTATTATTATTATTATTATGTTTTTGAGAAGGAAAAAATTTCATTAATCATTCAAGCCACGCAAAACGGGATAGATGAATAAAGGGATACAATCAAACTAATGATTAATCATAGGTAACCTAATAGTAAAAAAGGCTAGACTATGGGCTATTTTATTTGTTTTTCTTGAAATATATACACACACATATACATGAACTGCAATTTAAAGTATTAAGATCAAGTTTAATGTAGGGTTGGGTTTTTCCCCAAGAAAAACCAATTAATGTATGGGGGGATCGGCCCTCCCAACTTTCGTCCTTCCAAAAAATATATATATATAATAAATTTTAAAAAGAATATTTTGTAAAAAATATTGAATATCAATTGTATGATAAAATAAAGAATGACAAAATAATTTATAAAAAAAAATTTTTAAAAATAAACAAAATCCTCTAATATTATAATCACTAGATTTTCTCACTATACATTATTTGAGAATATGTTTTTTCCCATTATTTTTGCCCTTTTAACTTTTTGCCCTTCGGCATTTTTCCCTCAACATTAATATTGATCAGGCGAGTTCAAGCCTTCCACCACTTTCACTGCATCTGTACGCCTAAGCAAAAGTATCTTCACCCTGTACCTTAGCGAAATTGCCAATGCTATTTCCGCTGTGAAGTGTCTCTCCATCCTCATCGCGAAAGTAGCCATGTACAACATCACATGTTTCATACCAAACAATTCCGCTGATCCCAATTTGTGTATATATATATACACACACGCACACACATAAAAAAATAGAGCCGTTGTCATTTTTATATTTTCCGCTCTTTTCACTTGTTAAATTGACATTTCATCTTGACCATTTAATATTTCTCTTGAAGATCTTTGTCGTCCGATTTTTTTATAATTACTAGACTTTGTTTTATGTTATTAATTAGATATATTTAACAACATTAATATTTCCATAATTATCTTCTTATTCCAAAATTAAATTTCCCGTCCATTTCTACTATAAATCTTGACTCCATAATTGAACCGATCACTTTGAATCCATTTGTTGTCAACTCCTCCTCCTCCTCCTCTTTTTTTTTTTTTTTGTTGGTATGGAAATTTTTGATAAAATAGATTATTATTCTTAATTGTTATCCTAATATATTTATATATACATAAAAGTAGAGTCGCTACCATTTTTTACTTTTCCCGCTCTTTTTCTCTCGCTAAAATTGAGATTTTATCTTCACCATTTAATATTTCTCCTGAAGATCCTAGCCGTCTGATTTTTTCGTAATTAGTAGACTTTGTTTATTTTATTAATTAGATATATTTAACAACATTAATATTTCCATAATTATCTTCTTATTTCAAAATTAAATTTCTTATCTACTTCTATTATAAATCTCGGCTCTGTAATTGAGTTAGTCACTTCGAATTTATTTGCCGTCAACTTCTCCTTTTTGGCAAGTTCAATAGTTTGTGTTCGAAAAAACGAGCATAACTTTCACATACGATGTCAATTTTTGACTCAGAATATATGCTTTTAGGATACATTAACGAGATAGATTAAACCAGTAGCTTCACTAATGCTAGTAATGAATTTTGGGCGTTTGAATCCATCTATTGCATTTATTTTTGTTTTTCCTATTTTATTTTGAGCCAACATTTGTGTTTTGCTCCTATTATTTAGTTCAGTCTTTTGTGGAGTTTATAAATCTATTAAGACTTCTATTTTGACACTTTTACTATTATCTTTATATTTCAATGTATTGGAATTTAAAAGATAAATCATTCTGTGAGTACTAATTTAAGTTTTTTAACATATTTTTATGTAGTTGTGTATCAATTTGTTTTTAATTTAATTGATTTGAAGAATTTGCATGTATTATGTTTCATCATTAATTCAAGTTATATTTATTAGATGTAATATGTATTATTTGGTTTGTTGTTAAATTAGTATGTTTATTTCCATACTGTTAACTTTTTATTGTTCAATTGGAAAGTTATTATATTCATGTGAATGGTACTTATTATGGCTTTGTGTGTTCTGGTGGTCAGTTGAAGTCATAACACTTTGACATTGTTCGCTTTGAGCCTAGTTGGCATGGTTTTGGTCTTGATCTCTCATGCAAAAGGCCTCATGAGTGGGTCTCATGACTTATAAACTGGTCTTATTTTCTCTATCCAAGTGATGTGAGACTGAGGCTGTCACAATCACCCCACCTAAAGGGGTTCAACGTCCTCATTGGCCACACTTCCAGTTGGGCTCTGCTCTGATATCATCTGTAACGACCCGCTCCACTTTGACATGAGGCCTTTTGGGTGAGAGCCCAAAAGCAAAACTGTGCAGGCTAGCTCAAAGCAAACAAGATCATGTCAAAATAGAGCGGGTTGTTATACAGAGATAGAGAGAGAGAGAGAGAGAGAGAGAGAGAGAGAGAGAGACCCAGTCTAGAACATGAGGGATGAATTTAGCATCGTCAAATTTTAAGCACCACAAGTGCCTCTTGTGGAAAAATTGCAGCAACCAATAGATTAAGAAAAAAAATGGATTACCACATATTATGGAATTTAGAAAAGGGATTTTATATGAATACTGCATTTCTATGAAATGAAGCAACCTACAGATATGCACAAATATAATTCTATCTTCACTCAGTTAAGTATGTTTTATATACTTTATCCAAGAGTAAGAAGAGCATATATATTTCATAAGGCTTTCATTAGATGACAAGAGTGTTCACTTTAAATTAGAATCTATAAATTATACTTTCAAATTATCTAACACTACAATTTCTTTTTTGAACAAATTAAAGAAAACTGTAAAGTTTGACAATCGTGTATTTTTGGGAAACCTGAAAAGGCTCAAACCATGTTTGGCGGTGAATATAATTCCCCTAACATAAATTTAATATTAAAAAATAAAACCTTTAAAAGTCAGGGTTTTACATAAATTTGGCTATGAATGTTTAAGTAAAAGGAAAAATGAATTGAAATCGTGGTGATAATATAATTACCATAAATATTTTTATCATTTATTTAATTAGACATAGAAAAAATACACAATACCCAATATATGAGCCCGAACCGTAAGGATTTCTGCCGATCCGTGAATCGTGAGGGGCAATAAAGGTGTGAATTTTTCGATCGACGAAGTTTGTAGGGCAATAATGGAGTATAGTTAATCTGCCCAATCTACCCTGCGAAAAATTAAAAAAATAAAAAAATACTCTTATTTAATGCTTTCATATTGTTAATTATTTGTTACTTGTTAAAGTATTGATTCATTTGAGTTGTTCAATTTTTCTATTAGTATTATTGTTTATTAGGTGATAATTATACACATACGCTTCTCACAATGTGAATATGTTTACAATTGTATTGTGGAATTCATTTTTGTAATTTAAAAAAGGGACTCCTAGATCTCTGTGTGGATTACAAGGCGATTTTAATTGCTTAGCAATCTGCTCCAATCTGATCCACTTTGCACTTTGTGAATCATAAGGCAATAACGATAAAAAAAATTTCGCGAGGAATAACAATTTTCCCTGGTCCTTCCCGGCTCCGTCCCATTTCCAACATCCCACCACCCCCCACCATGTCGCACCCACAAATGAGATAGCCACTGCCGGTAGAAATTACAATCAAAACTAGCCATCCATCTTACTTTATATTTTCGAGTTATGTTATTTGAACAAAATGACAAATAAAAAGTTAAACAAAACTGACACAGAGCAGGATCTTATTTTTCAACATATTACATTATTTTTACATCAATGATAATTACATGGTCCACATGTCTATTTTGTCACAATCTTTGTCTATTTTTTTGTCTAAGTAGAATTATTCTATATTTTCTTAACCTTGTATTCTTTAAAAAGGTTGCAGATATTATTTTTTGTTGATTTTTCAGACTTTGATCCTTGCCGCAATCAAGCAATTTTTTCTGAAAAAAATTTCTTTTCGTGATTATATAATTTTTAAATAATAGTGGTGCTTTACTTTTAAATTGACTTTGTTTGATAAATGAGATCGGTTATTAATTGATGCTAATTGATAAGTACAGTGAGAAGAATTTTACGTGTGCTCTTCCGATCTAAATTGTGTGTGTATATAAGATCACATTGCACGAAAAATTAGATAATTATGTTGGGTCATCCTTTGTTTAAAGCCCAGATATTATTTTTCCATTAGCCTATATTTTTTTAGTTTTTCTGATAAAGATCTTTATAATAGGTTGGAAAGATGTAGACTAGAATAATAAATATATAAAAGATCGAATTATTAATATGTGGAAAGTTCTCTATAATTCATGGAAGAATGTAATTTCTGTTACATTTATTATGTGTTTTAAACTTGTGGGTAAAGTACATCTTATGTGACATCCGAAATTTTCTTTATTGGCTGTCAAAAAGGCTGTCGGAAATGGCTGTAATTTCTAGCAGCCTTTTTGCGTGGGGGATGGGGGAGTATGCCCCTGTGCTGCCAGAAATGGCACATTTTCGTGTCTTTTGCTGTCATTTCCGACCGCATTAAGGGAGACTCCCCATCCAAAAGGCTGCCGGAAATGGCAACCCTTTTCTATCATTTCCGGGCTGCCATTTTTGGCATCATTTTTTTTAAAAAAATTAAAATATTTATATATTTTTTTATTTTTAAATTTTTTTGTTTATTGATTCAAAGTGATAAAGGACATAATAATAATTTACTCGATGACTTAATAGTGAAATTGACATAAACAATTAAAGAGGACTTTATATATGACTTAATAAAAGGGAGGGGACTTAGCGGGCTGAAAAAAAAGGTAAGGGACTCTACCGATACTAACCTCAAAAGTTGAGGACGATATGTGAAATTAACCATTTGTTCAAAATACCAGAATGCTATTAGTTTTCGACCGACATTCAAATCATTGTGCCACGTTGTACTCTCCATTATTGTTAGTACATTCATCTTTTATTTCCTCTCACCTCTTCTCTTTTTCTTCGTCCAATCATGCCTGAATCTTCTCCAAAAATGGAAAAAATTTCAAATCAGAACCCACAATACCATTCTGATGATTACTCATCCTTCCAGAAGGAAAAATGGTTTTCTGATGAATTCCTCTACAAGCTTAAGGGCTTCTGGCTTTGGTCACCTTACCTTGAACCCACCCAGAGAGTTGTGGAGACTTTTAAGCCACTTCCCACTGAAGTGATCCTTGCTTCTTTCCCTAAAACTGGCACCGCATAGCTTAAAGCTCTGTTGCATTCCGTTATTTTCAGAGATTCCAAAGAGAATTCCTTAGTTTCTAACAATTCCCATGAACTGATTCCATCTCTAGAGGCTAAGCTGTTTGTTGTGATTATCAATGCAGTGCTGAAAAGGTCAGAATTCGTGAAACACATATTCCCTACTAGATTATAGGTGATATTCTAAGTTCCTCTGGGTGTAACGTTGTTTTGTCACAAGAAACCTGGAGGACAGTCTCTTTTCACTGTGGCATTTTGTGTAGAGTGGGAATAAATTTGAAGAAGATCCATGGGCACTAGAGGCTACTGTTCATCAGTTCTGCAATGGGGTTCTGCCTTTCGGTCTATATTACAATCATGTTCTGGCTTACATGGAAGAAAGCCTGAGAACCAGGGAAAGTATTCTTTGTGACTTTTGAGGAACTCAAGCAAGATGGCAAGACTCATGTGGAAAGACTGGCTGAATTTCTGGGGTGCCTCATCTGGGGGTGAGAATGAAGAAGCAGAAATTGAAGAGATTGTGAAACGTTGTAGATTTGAGATTTTGAGTAAGCACGAGATAAACAAGTCAAGTGAGATGCCGGATTGCTTTCCACTACCTTATAATTTCTTTTTTAGAAATGGAAAGATTGGTGATCACACCATCTATCTCAACCCGGAAATGATTTGAAGGATTGAAGCGATTACACCAGAAAATTTCAGGATTCTGGTTTTGATTACGGTATCTAGTCATATACAAAAAGTTTTAAGGAGACGTGAGCATTCAACATGAACAAGAAGAGGTGATATTGTTGGTGTGATACAATTTTATTGGATCATTAAAAAATATACGTATTATCACCATTTAATGAAATTATGACACACCTTTAATGTAAACAACTTTTATCTGAGGAACTGGCAGATGATGCTCAAAAACATCCTGTGGTGGTAAGCAATCCTGGACATTGCAGGGTATATATTCTTGTGGCGAACTGGGTTGTGGAGTAAACTAATAATGAAGATTCACCAGGACAAGGTTTTACACGACTCCTGGCTTTTGACTGCCTCTTTTGGTCTTGCATTTCTCACAAAACTTTAGCTAGAGATGTTTTAGAGACAGATAGAATCTTACAAAAGTAACTAATTACCAGAGTTATTATGAGTTATAGTCAGAAGGGTTGTTCCATTTGGACGTTAATGTAAGCTACGAATATTTAAACCTTGATTTATTATTTTCCTCTATCCATGTATAACTTGGAGTTGAAATGTCTATTCTTCTTACTCATATTTCGGTTGGCATTAGAAAATCATCTGGCAGACGAAATCACAGTTTCACAAATTGCAAACAGGGAGAATATATATATATATATATATATATTGGTTCTAGTCCTCATATGGAGGCCTAGAACAGAAGCCAAAACCATCAATTAAAATCATACGTATAGAGCTAATATCATCACAAAAACTACAAGGAAAAGATTACATCATATTATGTTTGATTGTGCTTAAATGTTGCCCAGTCATGGCGGTTTGTATCTTAAGCATGACCATGATGACGTCATATTTCTCAAACCTTGTAAATATACTCATCGTCTTCTTCATCCTCTTCTTCTACGTTGACTTCAGCAGGCCAAGTGGAGACGGGTTGCTCAAGGGACGTATAAGGTGAATAATCTTCCTCTTTATCAACAAAAGGTTCCATTTCTTTCTCGTCTTCTTCATCAGAAATAACTTCTTGGCTTTCTTCATCTTTCACATAGGGCTCCAGAGTTTCAATCGATTCGTCTGGTTCATGTACATTTGGTTCTTTAACGTTTGATGGCACATTCGTCGATGGTTTTGCTTGGCTTTTCACCTCTTCCACTGTAGCCGCATCAACCTGCATAAATATACAAAGATTCGCTATCTGAAAGAACAACAATATTTCGCCAAACTCAAAGAAAGTGTAAATTTTGAAAAACTTCAAAAGCTTAAGCTACTTTAGAAGTTTTGAGCCTTTCAAAACATGCAGGAGAGAAGACAGTGATAGACAACCTAAACGGAGGCCATGAAAGAATTTCGCAGGAAAGAGTAGTGAGTGAGTACTTGAAATTAAATTGAATTGAAGAGAGGCACTGAAGTAGCATTCATTGGGACCTCTATTTATACAGGAATAGCCCAAGTGAACGTATTATTCCTTATATGCTCAATTATCCAATTGGGTTTTAAGCCATATGAAGGCACCTCAATTCTAACTTTCTTAGGGACTTTTTCTTTTCTTTTTTTTCCCCATTTTTGATGGTAAGCTTCTTATTTAAATTGTTCTATAATTCTATGTTCTTTCATGTTTCTAAATGTCTATGTGTTTACTGTGAGATCGGAAGAGCGTATCTCGTTTTTGAGGAAAAAATATAATTCTATTTACTCGTAGGTTCTTCAACTTATAAGAAGCAACTCTAATTTATACGGTTGTAATAGTTTTAACTAAATTTTGTATAATAGTCATTATCGACTGTGATATCATATTTAACTAGCTTGTGTGCAAATCAACACGGTTCATAATTATTATTGAGCAGGTGATTCGATGAAGAAATGTAACATAACCCTATAATTTTTTAAGCGGTATAACTTTTATTATTACTATTATTATTATTATTATTATTATCATCATCATCATCATCATCATCATCATTATCATCAAATATAAGTGAATCACTACAATAAACGGAGGCTTCTCCGTCCTCATTATCTAGCATACCTTGTTAATAATGATATTATCGTTCCACTTGAATTCCTCTCCAACCAAAGGGCACCAAAATGAACGGAATTGATTTGATTCTACACCTTAATTGTTAATTACATTAAAAACCAAAAAAAGTTTGAAGTTGGAATCAAACTAGATTGTATGCCGTGAATTCACTGCATATATACACAAAACCATATGTTGTTAAAAAAAAATTACCTGTTAATTCTTAAAAAATGTTCTACCATATGTCTAGAAGTACCCCATATTTAATGAATTCCATGTAGGTGTCTGGCGTTTTCCCACATTGACTTCAATTTCGATCTTTTTAAAACGAAAAAAATAATTGATCGATACCAAAAAAAAGTGTTAGAAACCAACCATTACTGTCGGTTAATTGAGAAACCAATGGTTTTTGTCAGTTTCGGTTCTAACAAATGCCAAATTAAGTGGCGTCAGTTCATTTTTAGACCGACGGTTTCAGTTTTATGCGAAACTTGAAAAGACCAAATTGATGCAAACCCCTAATTCCATGTCCCCATTGATTATTGGGTTCAATTTCTGAGTTCGACTGTTTAATTGTGATGTCAATTTCGAACTTATAACAAAGATTGAGGATGGGATTGCTAGAAAAATATAGTTGAGGACAACATCACAAAATTGGGTCAAAGATCGAGGAGACGTTCTATTCTGTTTAATAGTCGGGCTTCAATTGGACACAGAAGAAGGCCCATTTTTGTTACAAGAAGATTGGGCTTTCCCGCTACCATACAAACTATAAACCCCGTGTAGCTAGGGTTTCCAACGCGAGGAGTCTTCTGAAAAGCAGAGCAGCGGTGAGGGCGGCACAACCGGCGGCGGGCAGCTCGGTCAGAGACCATTAGCAGACATCAAACTGTAACATGGTGCGTACATCTGGTTGTTGGTTCACACAATCCCTCTAGTTATCTTCGTAATCTGAATTCTGATGTATGAAATGCAATAGCTGAATGAGTTGATTTCATCTAATCTTTTTCTGTGTTCTATGGCGGGTTAATCTTGCAAATCTTGAGCTAAATTTGAATTTAGAAGCAATTTGTACGAATGATTCGATGACTACATATGTGTGGTGTGCCCGTACGTGTGAATTTCAATAGATGCAGTTGGCAAATTCTGGCGGAGCGGCTGACTGCTGACGAGCTGTTATTTATTTTTAGAAAATGAATTTAGCAATTTTAGCGTTAATCTTTACAGTTAATGCCAGCGTAATTCATTTACGATTTTGACGATTTTTATCAGATTGTTCATTCAATAGGACACGTTATCCTCACAAGATAGACCCAAAATTTTGATTCATATTGATTTTACCCGTTAGACAATTTTTTTTGATGGTTTAGCAGCATTGTATGTTGGAGATGACTGGATTATTTATCGACAAATTCTGATTTTCATATTTAGTGTCTGCTTTTATTGCAGCTGTGCTTACTAGCCACCTGCTTTTAGCTTTCATTCTTCTACTTTCATCGCCTCTCTACTTTAACTGGAAGCTAGAATCTAGTATGGATCTGCCATTAGAATCCCAGCCATCATAGCCATGTCAAACTAATAATAATCCTAGCTACCAAACTGAAATGGGCAGAATCCATATTCATAAGAAAGTTTAACCAGGTGACAGTCACCCTGTAATTTTCTATTTAATTGTATTGCCTCATGATTTCATGGTGCAAGTAGCTTTTACATTTTGGTAGTATTACGTAATATCCTAATATAACTTATATCTCCTTATTGCAAAAATTGGAGTATCGACTCTAATGACGAAGAAAAAATGCAAATTATGTTTTGTTCAACAAGAAATGCTTTTTCCTACTATCCCCTATCAAAACTGTTGACTTATGCACTTGCTTTGTTTCCATATGTAGATCCCCGTCTTTAGATCTCATTGTTGTATGACTCACTGTGTTAAATAGTTGTTGGACATGTTTTAGATATTTATTATTACATTTGTTTTTGCTCTTTATAATTGTAATTAGTTGTTTTCATTTGCTGGTTTCACCCTGGATGACTGGTAAACAATCTTGTTCCTTTAGTCTGGGTGTGTAACAGAATATATTTGTTTCTAATCTTCATCTGTGGTTTCTCAGGCAAGAGGGTTGAAGAAACATTTGAAGAGGCTCAATGCCCCAAAACACTGGATGCTTGACAAGCTTGGTGGTGCATTTGTAAGTAGTAAAGTTTTAGAGTTCTATTTTGGCAATTTTTTTTGCTATTTCACTGTGCATATGCCGTGGATGTAGGCGCCCAAGCCATCTTCTGGGCCACATAAATCTAGGGAGTGCCTCCCATTGATCCTTATTTTGAGGAACAGGTTGAAGTATGCACTGACATACCGTGAAGTTATTGCCATTTTAATGCAACGACATGTTTTGGTTGATGGCAAGGTTAGAACAGATAAGACTTATCCTGCTGGCTTCATGGGTAATCACGCTGTCCATGTTTCTTTCCTTATTAAATGTTTAGGTGATTATGTCAAAATAGGGGAGTAAGCATTGTGTAAGTTCATTTGCAGATGTTATCTCAATTCCCAAGACAAATGAGAATTTCCGTCTGCTCTATGACACTAAGGGCAGATTTCGTCTCCACTCAATCAGGGATGAAGAGGCAAAGGTTGGTAGAACTCTTTTTATGTTTAAAAAACTTGCAGTTTCTTTGGATGATAGTACATGTTATCTGTAAACTTTGTCTCCATTATTTAGTTTAATCATCTGCTAGGTACTTCATGATTCACCATATGTGCAGTTGCTATCCACCTAGGAAGCATTTGATTTATCTTGGACTTATTTCTTTAAATACGATTTGTAGTATGGTATATGAGAACTTGAAATTTCCTACTCTTAATGTTATGTACCTCCTGCCAGTTTAAGCTTTGCAAGGTGCGGTCAGTCCAATTTGGGAAGAAAGGAATACCATACCTCAATACTTACGATGGGAGAACCATCCGCTACCCAGACCCTCTTATAAAGGCTAATGATACCATCAAGCTGGATCTGGAGACCAACAAGATTGTTGACTTCATTAAATTCGATGTTGGAAATGTTGTCATGGTGACTGGTGGAAGAAACAGGGGACGAGTTGGAGTCATTAAGAACAGGGAAAAGCATAAGGGCAGCTTTGAGACCATTCACGTACAGGACTCGCTTGGTCATGAGTTTGCTACTCGCCTGGGAAATGTTTTCACCATTGGTAAAGGTACAAAGCCTTGGGTGTCTTTACCCAAGGGTAAAGGTATCAAATTGTCCATCATCGAAGAGGCAAGGAAGAGGCTTGCTGCACAATCAGCTACCACCGCTTAATATCTTTGATGTGTTAACATCCTGAGACAGGGTAAACTGATTCTAGTTTCTTTGCATGAACTTGTGTTTCCTGTTACTCTCAGCTATGGTAATTCTAATTTTATCTTTTCGTACCTCTTATGGATTTCTTTTTCTCAATTTTGGATAATTGATGCGTGGTTTTTTGGCTATGTATTGTTAGTGCCTTGAGGGATTATATATGATATAAGCTTATTTTCTGCTTGTGCAATTTGCCTGTTTCTTTGCTTATTTTTTTAAAATCATGTAACTATTTGTTGATTTTTTCATGGTAATTTAAGTATATACAAGAAAAGAATTCTGAATGATGCTTGAAAATAGATGAATTTGGCAAGCAAGAATAACATTTATTGTTATTAATTTTTCATAAAATTTTTAGTTCGGTAAACTTATTAATTTTTGATATATGTGAATGAACGTCATTTATTTCAAAATTTTTGGATCATAATGATTTGGGTGATTTGTGCAAATAGACTCTATCGTTTAGTGTTAGTGTGGAAATAGACCTTGTAGTTTCTAACTTGGTGATTTCAACTTTAACACATCAATGTTCCTTACAAAAAGTTGTCCACTTTCATATAGAGACTAATATTTATATTTCTTGTAGGATTTTAACGAGAGGTGACTTATAGGAAATTTTTTATTGTTGGCTTATATATCATATTGGTGTTCATATTAGTCCTCGCATGACGATATTCGTTAGAGATTTAAAACAATATTTTAATTAACTGGAAAATCAAAAAGTCTAATTTGTTATTGTAGCGATGGAAAGGTAATACTGTGAAGACATTTGAATTGAATGGATAAAAGTATAAGTTTTTGTCTCTATATTTTACTTAAAATTAAAGATAAAATATTTAAAAAATAATGATATTTTCAAAAAAAGGATAATAAGGGTAAAAAAGTTATTTTAACAATAGAAATTGATAAATTTGGATAATAAGGTCATTTTTGCAAATTTTATGCTGTAATTGGAGGAGACGAAAAGTATGGTCTTATTCCAGTGAAAGCCTTAAGGTGAGGGCTGATCTTTCGAGGGTTGAAGAAAGAGTATCTGAGCTCTTTGCCCGAGGGACCTCTTAAGAGAAAGAAGGCAGCACAAGTGGAATTCAATTTCGTGAGACCTATGAATGAGATCTATTAGGTTTGGAGACCCTTTGACTAGGGTTAAAAGTGAAAGTCGCCAAAAACTAGCGGAATGTGGAATTCAATTTCGTGAGACCTATGAATGAGATCTATTAGGTTTGGAGACCCTTTGACTAGGGTTAAAAGTGAAAGTCGCCAAAAACTAGCGGAATGTGGAATTCAATTTCGTGAGACCTATGAATGAGATCTATTAGGTTTGGAGACCCTTTGACTAGGGTTAAAAGTGAAAGTCGCCAAAAACTAGCGGAATGTGGAATTCAATTTCGTGAGACCTATGAATGAGATCTATTAGGTTTGGAGACCCTTTGACTAGGGTTAAAAGTGAAAGTCGCCAAAAACTAGCGGAATGTGGAATTCAATTTCGTGAGACCTATGAATGAGATCTATTAGGTTTGGAGACCCTTTGACTAGGGTTAAAAGTGAAAGTCGCCAAAAACTAGCGGAATGTGGAATTCAATTTCGTGAGACCTATGAATGAGATCTATTAGGTTTGGAGACCCTTTGACTAGGGTTAAAAGTGAAAGTCGCCAAAAACTAGCGGAATGTGGAATTCAATTTCGTGAGACCTATGAATGAGATCTATTAGGTTTGGAGACCCTTTGACTAGGGTTAAAAGTGAAAGTCGCCAAAAACTAGCGGAATGCTCTCGAAACCAATTCACTTACATACCTGGCTCAACATTCTTGGAAAACAATCGAATCGAGGGTCCGGAGGAGAATTGGCCATTCAATCTTGTGAACTAATCGAGACTGAACAATATCACCATTATGAGCGGTACTTTTCAACCAATTAAACTATAAGCCCTTACGGATCTCCTTTCCTTTTCAAGAGGAAGTCACCTAGAAAAAATACGGTTTTTACACCCATGAGCCTTTGATATATGCGTCTCAGTACTAATGAAGGAAGATATATGCGTCTCAGTACTAATGAAGGAGGATATTAAACAAACAGGGATCTTACCATTTCACTCTTAACAAGGGAATGTGATTCTTGCTCAAAAAAAAAAAAAAAGACTGAACGCATTCGAGTTATTGGCTCGTCCAACCCGGCAGTATTAATGAGTTGCTCGTTCAACTGTCCCTCAGAGACAGGGTTCTTAATGCTGTAGTTTTGTAGTCGCAGGGGAAGGGGGCCTTCAGGCCGTTTGAAAGCGAGTAACTGGGGACTACTGGTCTGGTCATTGATGGAAGCAATCGACCCTATCGTTGTAAAATAAGAGCACCTGGCTTTGCCCAGTCGACCTAATAGTCAACATTCTAAGTCCAGAATCTGAAGCAATCTCTGGCTCTTTCTATCTAATGGATTAAAGAGGTTACACTAACCACTCGCTCGTCGGCCGCTCGGGCTCCGTGTTTCAAGTTCATTATCCTAACCGTCTCTTCTCCTCCAAGGTGCGACAACGAGCATGTCATTGAAACTTAATAGTCCCTGCAGGTTCATTAGACAATTTTCTTTTTGTCAAGCTATTCCTTTTTTATCATTTTGTTAGATGGGGGGTGAAGAAAGTGGACAAAACAGAGGAGATATAAAACAAGCAACCTAATAAAGCGGCAAAAAGCACCTTCTTTCTCAAATTCAACTTTCTCCCTTCGAATATGTTATATAGGAAAAATATGAGGCCCAAACTGAGAAGCGTTGCACCTCCTTGAAATGAGTGCATGTACATCATACCTAAATGGTTTGGAACCCTTTGGTCAAGGCAACCATAGCCAAAGAAAGAAAACCAAAAGAGCCGGTTCCGACCTTGCTAGGTTCGGGAATGGCGCCAGGCGAGGGAACAACTATGCCCCTTAATGAATCAAATGGTTCTTCGACCTTCGTTTGATTCCGAGGGCTGGCATAGATGGAGTCGATAGTTGACAGTTGGCAAGGAACTTGATCCCCTCCAAAAAAAAAGGGGAGAAGCTGCGGTCGAACTCTAATTCTGGAAATAAGTCGGGGCCTCTTCACTTTGAGTTCCTTCCTTCGTAGCCAAATCTGATGATACGCTTTGGCGATGTTACTTACAAATAAATGGCCTATTAGGTGAGATTACAACTCCGAGACAATGAACAAATTCCCTAGGACTGCTATAACTCGCATGATAGAGACCATGAAAAATATGAAGGTGAACGGAAGCTGATAGGAGGGAAGAGTGAGACTCTGTTGAATCACGCATTATTTTGCGACATCCACAGACAGTGGCTTGGTTAAGGGAACCCACCAGAGCCGTAGCGAAAGCGAGTCTTCATGGGAATCTGCTGAACAATTCGGGCCAAATCCTGAAGAAAGCTAAAAAGCGCTATTTGATGAGCCTGCGTAGTATTGGAGTAGTTGGTCAGTGAGGTGAGATATTTCTTTCAGTTTGAATAGGGGTTGCCCTTATTTTGGTTGAAGTAGCCTTGGTTCCTTAAACTTTTAGCCCAGTTGTCAATCTTATCATTTTGCGCTAGCAATGAGTAGGAGGGGCCCTCGCCACTAAGAAGACTTGGATAGGCGTGATAGCTTGAAGAAGGAATACCAGGCTCAAGGCCCTTCTTATTTGACTTTGACTATGCTAGAACTAGCTTTTGTTTTGGATGCGCCGTAAGATAGCCAAGGTACAGTTGAGCAATAAACATGATATATTTGCTTACATTCCAGGCGAAGGTCATAATTCGTAGGAACATAGTCTCGCTAGCTGCAATCAAACTAAATAACTAGAAAGTGCTTCAAAAGGCGTCGGCTACCTTTTTACTAGTCCCAAGCCAAATCCAAGTATCGGTGCTTGCTATCAGTAGAAGTCGCAGCCTTCGCGCCCCCAACACCAATTATTCTCTTTCCCTCTTGACACCTATGAGACTGAGGATTCCATGCCAGTTGAACCAACCAATAGATGAGATTAGAGACGCTAACATAATAGGGGCAGGAGACATATCTTTAAGAACCAAGCACTCTTGCGCACCAGTTGAAAAAGCCCTTTCCCTTTTTAGTAATAATAAATAAGGTAAGCTTCATAGCTTCAACCTAGTAAAGGGCTTTGATGCCGTAAACGATGAGTGTTCGCCCTTGGTCTACGCGGATCAGGGGCCCAGCTAACGCGTGAAACACTCTGCCTGGAGAGTACGGTTGCAAGATCGAAACCCACACATCTATCCAGAAGCAAGTGTAGTTCACCGGTTCCACCGAATGCTCCTATCTCTCGGCAACGCCTTTTGAATAGAAAGAATTGGGAGAGCGGAGGTGATTTCAGTAAACCGATGCATGAGCTGAGGCTCCCATGTCCCGCCAACCCTCTAAAAATTCAGGTCATAAAAGAGCTCATAGGGAGTCAGAAGCAAGTAGAGTCAAAAGCGGGTCAAACTCACATAAGATCGGGGGAGGATACGTTAACGTTGAAAAAGGCAAAGGTAGAAATTATATGGTTCATTTCTGTACTGACACTAAACGATATGATCCATTTGCGCAAATTACCCTAAAGATTTTTGTTCGATGAGTGGTATTAGTACCTTTTTTTCCCCTTTCTTTCTTGGGAAATATACACTATTATTATGTGGTCCACGACCAAAATAAACCATGTTATTGTATTATTACATGTGGGGCTTCACTGAGTTGGGATTATTCATTTTCATTTAGAGATGTAAAATTCTTGGCTCTCTCTGTACATTATTATAAAGCCATCTATGGAGCAGGGTTTAGATTCACCAATGTGAAACATCATTAACGAGTCAATCTAGCCTAGGATTATAATAATTTAAAAAGGCTGATTATTTGACTTGAGTAGAAAGTATCCGTTTATAAATTATTTATGTAAATTAAATCGGACCTCAAAAATTATATAAACTGTGGAGTCTAAGCTAAGGCTGGGTTGGCCAGTGGTCACTTTCATTAAGGTGGTGGTTACTTATATAAGAATATTATACCATCATCATCATCATCATCATCATCATCATCATCATCATCATCATTATTATTATTTTGAAAGGAAGGCTATTATTATACTGTTACTATTATTGAGTGCACTAATCATATTGATTCTTTTTCTGCTTTTAATTTTATTTTGTCCTTTAGTTAAGGTGGGGTCGCAATTATTGCTCCTATTGTGATCATTACAAATCCTATTTCTTTCCTTATTATTCATTCTTTGTTTTCCAGTGCAGTGACAAAAGGCGAGCCTGTAGTTGGCTGCTCCTGTAAAGTCACGGGTTCAATTGCTAGATATTGCGCTGCATATCTCGCGATTTACCTCCTCTAAAAAGTCCAAGGACATGGGTTGTGGAGCACTCACAATGGGGCGTTATCCTAAAAAATTAATTGCTACGCAAATTAAACGTTATATAAGTGGATCTATGAATAGTATGTTTTTCACTTGCTTTCTTTCAATGTAGATTACTGAATATAAGTTGACTAATCTATAATATAGAAAAATGGCAGTGATTTTGAAATCTTTTTTCGGCCCATGGGAGATTTCAGAATCTCAAATTTTTTTTTCATTTTTTTAAATGTTTTTTGGCATTTTTTACAGAATAACAACCGACTTTTTTTTTAATATGAATAAAATTACCTACTTTATATAACCATTCAAGTTCATTTTCTAATTTTATCATTATCTAAGATTTGTTTTTATTATTTTTCCTTTTTGTTTATCAAAATTTGTTTTTTGGCCAAAAAAAAAAATTTTGTTTTTTGGCTACAATTTTATTTTATTTTTTTATATATAACTACCAACTTTGTAAAACCACTCACATCCTCATACAAGTTGCACATGTTTTCTTATGTCTTAAACATCTATATTTTTACTTTATTATGTATTTCAGAGTTTTTTATTATTTTTCTTTTTTTGAATCTAAAAAATGCTTTTTGGACTTAATTTCTCTCTCTCCCCTTTTTATTTATTTATTTATTTATTTTTGGGTATAACTCTCTACTTTGTATGACTACCCACATTCTCAAATAGGCTACCCACTTTGTATAACTACCCATATTTTCAATTATGGAATGATATTTTTCCTAAAGTTTTCTTAGCTAGGATCTCTCTAATGTTACAAAACGATACAATTTTTCTACACATTATTTTTATTTTATTTTATTTTTTAAGAAATCTGTAACTCACGATAACCATAGGACTAAGGATCGATACAACGTCTTTTGAATCTGTTAGGGTCTTATACCTTACATCGTTGAGCATGATCTATTCTTTTGTGTTCATGGTAGGCTTGAATCAACACCAGAAATGGCTGTTTTTAGCCTAGCATTGTGGCTGAGTGGGGATGGGGGGAAATGGGTAGAAATTTTTCTCTTTATACGAAAATAGATATCTTTATACGTAATACATAATAACTAATTCATTTTGTAAAAGTAGAAATATAACACAATTAATATAAATATTTAGCGAGTTGAGTATAAAGTCTACAAAAAATAACGTAGCGAAAATATGATTCACTTCAAATATACAAATTTGCTAGATAGTATAAATAGACTTAATCAGTTAAAATTATTAAATGGCGATGACATAGCTAACTCTGATTATTAGAACAATTTATTACCTTATAATTATTTCTTTAATTACTCATTGTCGAGAGATAGACTAGTTTTAAGAAAAATAATTGATTATCAAATTGAGCGTTGTGAAACAAAAATTTGTGACTTTAGATTGTAAGATATATACTTTGTACATGTAGCGTTTGAGGATTGCCGTTTGAAAATTTTGAATTGGAACAAACCCTCGATGCACGGCATTGCTTTTCACATGGACCACTTACTTAAATGCCAGGCACATGTTTTGCATGGGGTCGCTAGTTAAGGGTGGTAATGGATCGGATCGGGGCAAATCAGTACCAATTCATTTTGCTCCATGAAAGATTTACAAAATCATGATCTACTACATGATCCATGACTTGTGGATCGGAGAGGGTCACAGATTAAAGCGGGTCAAGATTGTGATCTACCAACCGATCTACGAAACTTTTTTTTACACTATTTTTTTACTCAACAGTCAACATGAGAACATCTAATATGCTCATCAAGTCATCACCTATGAACAATAAAAACTACCTACTAAGTTTGTGGCATGCATACGTATTGCCAATCAAAAGTAAACCATTGGAGAGAGTACAAAACCGATTAAATAGTTAAATATGTCAATATGCACAAAACAGTTAGATAAAGATAAAAAATTCTGAATCAGATAAACAGTTAGATCGTCCTATTGTAAGTTTCACAATACATTTGTGATTCTGGCAAATTCAGAAGTTAATTTTTTTTTTAAATGGATCAGATTGGATCAGATCGACACTGATCCGATCTGATCCATGATCCTTTGACGGATCGCAAATTCTACCACGATCTGCTCCACTGATCCATGGATCGAAAATTTTTTTCTCAAACGGATCAGGTATCCGTCGAGTTTAGAGTGGATTAGATTTTTTTGCCATCTCTATTGCTAGTTAACAAGTAAAAACCAATTTTGGTTTGATGTCTCAAACATAGAAAGCTCACAACCAAAGTATCCATGATCTCTTGGATAATAATAGTTAGCTCTACATCTGATTTGTTGAACGAATATGAAAATGGATGTATTCCTTTTTCTTTCTTTCTTTTTTTTTTTTTTTATTTCTGTGGTCCCAATTCCCATAACAAAATACGCTTTTAACCTTGTCTTTTTTGCGTGATTGCTAAACAGAATAAAATTATAGATAACAATACTATGGTTCTAAAAATTGCAAGTTTTATTACATTAGTTGAACATGAACGACAAACCTTTTTTTCATAATTTTCAATATCAACATTATGTATTGTCATGATTGAATTGCACATTTGATTTCTCATAATAGGACTAAGGTGATAGAAAACAAATGAAATGGGGACCTATCCTTCTACGTTTTGTTCCCTATGATTACGAAAGATGTCACTTTTCCTGTATCAAGTACGTTACATAAATCAAATGCTCCCATCTTGAAAATTATATTTCGTGCCTAATATTAAATGAAAGATATAAGTGATAACCGACAATATAATCTTACACATGATCTGATTAACATTCAATGCATATTTGTGAACGCATACATATATAAATAATTAGCCGATGATAGAGGGTGGAGTTCGAATTTGTACAGAATTTTTTTCTTCTGCTTCTTTGATTTTATTCAGTATATTATGTCTAACAAAATTTATATGAATTATTATATGTAGATAAATAATATCAACAGTAATAATAAAAACTTCATAATTCGCTGTTTGCAAAAATAAAAAAATAGAAAAAATAAATAAACTTCATAACTCACTATTTGAAGAAATTCAAATTTTGTAAATATATATATATATATATATTTCATTGAAAAGACGAAGTGCGGTGCTTGGGTGTATTTTATTTTCGATATTAGGGTTACTTTTGTCAAATTACAGTGATGTCATTACAAAAACTATTTTTTAATTGTGGTGGTTAGATGTTAAAAAATATATGTAGTGGTTAAATAGAAAACGTAGCACTCCCTCCGTCCCATAAAAATAATCCTAGTTTTCTCTTTTGTTTGTCTCTCAAATTATTGTCACTTTTGTTAGTTTTTTAGTTTTCTTATGTACTCTTATTTAATGTGCATTTATATTAATAATTAAGAAACAATAAAGTTGAATAATAATTAAATAAAGGGGTATATTGGGAAACAATTCATAAATTTTACTTTTCTAAGAACATTAAGAGCATGTTTGATAGGATATTTTTTCCCTAAAAAATGTCAAATTCCTGAAAAGCTTTCCATCTTTGTGTATTTGATTGATAAATAGAAATAGAATTAAAATTCAATGATACAATTCTTTAAGCATATTTTTTTCATTTTTCTGGAAAATCAATTCTCACCCCCCAAAGTAAAATGTTTTCAATAAAAGTTAGAAACTATTTTCTTTTCCATCTTTGCGTATCAAACGCACCCTAATTGGGCTTTCTTAAATAATGTGAAAAATAATATAGAACGATTTTTATGGGACGGTGGGAGTAGTAATATAAGTAAAAAAATGTATCTAATTGAAAAAATTGTCATTTTTTTAGCATTTTCAAAAATACTTCAATAAAATATTGACGCATGACCGTAGTTGAATATTGCACAATTTCAGCAGTTGAATTCTCATTATCAAATGGGTTAATTTCACATATAGTCCCTTTTACCTTTAGGGTTAGAATCGGTTGAGTTCTCAACCTTTCTTTTTCAATCTGTTGGGTCCACTACTTTTCATTAATTTGCACAGATAGTAATTTTTAATATTTTCCATCAAATTTTCCGTTAACTCCTTGATCAAATTACTATTTTGTCCCTTATTCTTTTAAATTAAAAAACAAAAAATTTAAAAATATAAAAAAATTTAAAAATTGGAAAAAAAAGTGAGGGTGGCACTTTACTGCTATTTTCGGCAGCCAAAAGGAGGGGTTCTCCCTCCCTCCTCCTCTTTTTTTAAAAAATTTTTTATATTATTTTTTATATTTTTAAACTTTTTATTTTTTAATTTAAAAGAATAAGGGACAAAATGGTAATTTAGTTGATGGAATTGATGGAGAAATTGATGGAAACCATAAAAAATGATTACATGTGCGAATTAATGAAAGAGCAGTGACCCAACATGTTGAAAATAAAGATTAGAGACCCAACCAATACTAACATGAAAGATTAGAGGTGATATGTGAAATTAACCATTATCAATTTGAAAACTTTTGGCTTCAATTAGTTGGACTCTTCTTGAACGTAAAGTATCCAATGATTACATGATGGATGGTGGAAATTTCACAGGTATCTTTGTATTTTAAGTATGTCATTCCTCTGGCATCGACTAACAGGTTGAAAACAAAGATTAAAGACCCAACCAATACTATCCTCAAAGGTCGGGATGATATGTGAAATTAACCAGATCGGAAGTGAAAACTTTTGGCTTCCATTAGTTGGATTCTTCTTAAATGTACAATATCTAATGATTGCAAGATGGATGGTGAAAATTCCAAAGGTAGCTTTGTGTTTTAAGGATGTCGATCTCCGGCATCGACCAAATTCTTGGAATTGTGGACTAACTTTGTATTGGACTAGTTGTGTGGAAATGGAGTTCTCTAGCATGGAGAAATTTATCGCAAATGTCGCTATCATACTGGAAGTTTTCATGCGCGTTATTTGTTCGATAAAATGTGCTAGAGGACTCGCAGCTCAACGCAGAGAGAATAAATTGCATCAAGATTCAATGAATCCTGCTTGGTTTATGCTCTTTTTGATTCACTTATTCTGTTTATTTCCAAAGATATCAGCTTTGACTTCCAGTATTACGACTTTAGAATCAATTAAACATGGCAAAACATTTGTTTCAGAAGGAGGAAGTTTTGAACTGCGTTTTTTCAGTCCAGGAAGTTCCAAGGATCGGTAATTGGGAATTTGGTACAAGAATATCTCAATCAGAATTGTTGTTTAGGTCGCAAACAGGCAGAACACCATAAAAGATTTTTCTGGCAAACTGATGATTAATAGCACCTCTAGTCTCATACTTTCGCGTGGGAATAATAGTGTTATTTGATCAACGAAGCCCTCTACAGGAGCTCAGGATCCAATATTAGAGCTTTTAGACTCTGGGAATCTTGTCCTGAGAGATAAAAATGATGGTAACACATATGTCTAGCTATAGCAGAGCTTTGATTATCCATCTAATACACCGTTACCGGGTATGAAGCTTGGCTGGAACTTGAGAACTGGTCGTTAATAAGGAAATGTTTTATTAGAAGAATTCTGATGATCCTTCTCTTGGAACGCTACATAGTGGAATAGAACTCAATGAATATCCTCAGGACATTTCGTTGAAGGGGTCAAAAATGTTTTTCTGAAGTGGTTCCTAGAATGGCCTGAGATATAGTGATGCTCCTGAATTAAAGCCAGACCCAGTATTTGCATATGAGTTTGTGGATAACCAGAATGAAGTTTACTACACGTACCATTTGAAGAACAAGTGAACAATCTCAAGGCTGATTTTGAATGAAACTACAACCTCACGACAACGATATGTATGGGTGGAATCAGATCAGACGTGGAAGCTCTATTTGACAGTGCCTCACGACTATTGTGACAACTATGCTTTATGTGGTGCAAATGGATTATGTTCAATCACCAACTCACTTGTTTGTAAATCTTTGGAAGGCATTAAACAGATCTGTCAGCTGAAAGCTGGAATTCAACGGACTGGTCACATGGGGGCATTCGCAATGAGCCACTAGAGTGCAAGAAGCAGTATGACTTCATCAAGTTTTCAGGCTTGAAACTTTCTGACACCACAAATACATGGGTTAATAAGAGTATGAATCTTAAGAAGTATAGAGACACATGCTCGACGAACTGTTCTTGTATGGCTTACACAAACTCAGATATAGTGGACAAGGTAGTGGATGTGCCCTTTGGTTCGGGGATTTGGTCGATACGAAACCGCTTCTGATAGTGGGTAGGAGCTTTATATAAAAGTGCTAGCTTCTAACAGAAGTGAGTGTCTTTGGTGTCTGCACTATACACAAGACACTTATATTTATTCAATAAAGCTCTTTCTTTGGACAATTTAATATAGAGCTAAGTTGCATTTCTTATTGGTTATGCTGATCAACATAGCCCATTTTTTAACTGCAGACGGGTCTCCAGTGAAAATACTAGCAATAATTTTAGCTACCATTGCTTCTATTTCTAGAGTACTTCTTGTAAGCTAGTGCATTTGCAGGTAAAAGACAAAATCATAAGGTAAATTCCTGGGAAGAGAAATTAGGCTAACATATTATACTTGGTTATCTGATAACTGAGCTTCTTCAAAGGGATTTAAACTGCAAAAAAGTTAACAATGTTGGTCTTCATCTTCTTAATTAGCAACCTAGCTAGAGGCTATTGTAACTAGCTAAAGTTGTTGCTTTGAGTGGTCGTTCTTGTTTTATACAAGCGCGATATTTGTAACCAAAGAAACAGGAATCCTCTATTAACCGCTATCTCCTCTTGAGAAGTTATAAGTTGAAATCTGATGATATTTTTAATTATTTTCATTTTGTTTATGTTTACCTATCTCTAACCATTTATAGCGATAGGAGGAAGTGCAGGAGAAAGCATTGATGGAGGAACAAAAGAAGATATAGATCTACTCTTATGTAACATGGCTACAATATCTGACGCCACTGATAATTTTTCAAGGAGCAGAAACTTGGTGAAGGCGAGTTTGGACATGTTTACAAGGCAAGGTGAACATGATTCCGGCCATTCTATTTTCTTGGAAATCCTTAATTTTACCACAATTTATAAATTTCAGGGCATCCTACAAGATGGACAAATTGTTGCTGCGAAGACACTGTCAATTAATTCAGGACAAGGAGTAAAGGAGTTCAAGAATGAAGCGAAACTGATAGTGAAACTCCAACACAGAAATCTTGTAAAGCTTCTTGATTGTTGCCTTGAAGGCGAGCAGAAAATACTGATCTACGACTACATGCCCAACAGAACTTTGGACTCATTTATTTTTGGTTTGTAATTACCAAAAGTTACTTGCTGAAATTTACCTGAACTAATGTATTCAATTCATTAATTCCTGCGTTCAAGAGCGCATGCATTATTGTCATAACAATCAAGCTAGACACTGAAATGAGTTTGTCTTGAATTAATTTTCAGATCGAACAAGAGGGAAGCTATTAGATTGGTCAAACGTTTCTACATTATATGCGGAGTTGCTACTGGACTTCTCTACCTTCACTAGGATTCAAGGTTGAGGAATAATTCATGGAGACCTCAAAGCAAGTAATGTATCACTTGATGAAAAACTGAACCTGAAAATATCTGATTTTGGAATGGCTAAAGATTTTAGAGGCGATGACAATGAAGAAGATACAAACAGAGTTGCCGGAACAATGTATGCTCATACAGAACTTTATACAAGCTACTAGAACTGTTATGTTTCCATTTCCATCTTATGAATTTTTTTTAATAATTCTTGAGAGTGGTTACATGGCTACAGAATAAGCTTTTATGGGTTGTTTTTAGTAAAATCAGATGTCTTTAGCTTGGCATTCTAATACTGGAGATATTATGTGGAAAAAAGAATTGAGGGTTCAATCATCCAGAGAACCAAAATCTGATTGGATATGTAAGTTTTAAACAACCAGAACCCGTAAATTCTTCATGTCTTCCAATTAATTATATTTTCTTCATTTTAGGCATGAAGATTGTGGATGGAAAGTAAGGCACTTGAATTAATTGACCGGTTGCTTGAGGATTCAGCCATTCAACCAGACGTGTTGAGATGCATCAACATAGCGCTCCTGTGTGTCCAGCAATCGCCCAGAAGATATGCCAATAATGTCATCAGTGATTTTGATATTAAATGGAAAAAGTACTCCCAGAGAATCTTGCCCCTCACCAAGCAACAATAATCTGTGGTCAGCCAATTATTGTTCTATTACATCGTTGGAGGCTCGGTAATGAATGAAATTCAGGCTCTCTGCAACTTTGTAGATGTAGTGCATTCAATGCACTATACCTGTGAAAAGGTCACTTGATGAACAGACACTTCATTTTATCAAAATTGATGACCTCACAGACACTATACATTTATGGTTGGTTGCATGCAGGTTGTTGTTGCTCAGGCAACAAAGTCAAAATGAATTGAAGTAAAATTTCAATGTCAATTTCAATTTTGTTCAATTTCAAGGCTGGGTTCCTATTAGGAACAGTGATGACATTCAGTTGTATTGTAATAAAGAGAACTTGGTGTAGTAAGTCTATACTAAGAATTGCCAGATGTCCTTCATGCACTATTAATTTAAACCCCCTATTTATAATGGATAGTACTAGAAGCATAATGTTATATTATTTGTTAAACATGCATAACAATTGCCTCCATTGGATGCGTTTAATAGAAAAATAATAAAAAAAATTAATAAATAATGTAAAAAAGTGAGAGAAGATTGGGAATAAAATTTAAAAATAATAAATTGATCAAAAAGTCGATCCTCCGCCCCCACCCTATGATCAACCAAATCTGTTCAGATATGCATTTGGTCGATTGTGGCAACATTTCAACAGCAATTGGCCATTGAAATTCAGGTGAGGATGGGGTTTTTATGGGAGAAATTGGGGGTGGTTTCGGGAGGAGGAGATGGTCGGAGGGAGGGTGGGTTGGTGATTGTAAAACGGGGAGTGAGGTGTAATGTGGCATGCCATGTTTGCATGCAGCTCCAATGGCGTAGTCAGGGGGCCCAGCCGGGCCTAAACCCACTTTGTCCAAAAAAATTCCCTTTTTTTGGGTAGTTTACCTTTCACGTCTCCAACCTTTCAAGGATTAATAGATCATATCCCTAACATCTATTTTTCCTCTTGTAAGTGTCCAACCTTTTAAGAAATCCTCTTTCAAGTCTTTGGCAACGGAATCCGTCAATTTCCTCTACTAAATTAGAGGTATTTTTGGTAAAGGATAAAAAAATAAATATTTTTATTAAAAAAATAGGGCCATTTCCGACAGCCTTTTAGGTTTTTTGGGGAGGGGCGAGGGAGTCTCTCCCCTGCTACCATTTTCGACAGCACAGGGGGAAGGGGGTAGCCTCCCCCCTCCCTGCGTGCTGCTAGGGGGAGACTCCCCCCCAACCCCAACCAAAAAGGCTGGACTGTCATTTCCTACATCTAAAAGAGCAAAGTCCCTCTCCCCTCATTTTTCCTTTTTTTTTTCAATTAAAGTATTTATTTTTTTGTCTTGTACCAAAAATACCCCTAATTTAACGTAAGAAATCGACGGATTCCATTGCCGAAGACTTGAGCAGGGATTTCTTAAAAGGTTGGACACCCACAGGAGGAAAAAGAAAGGTTGGGGACGTAATTTATTAATACTTGAAAAGTTAAGGACGTTAGTTGTAAATTTCCTTGTAAAATAAAAAATGAAAAAAAAAAGAGAAGATCGGAAGAGCAAATAGTCTAATCGTACACTAAACTATTAGACAAATAGTTTAGTAGCACACTTGCAAAATTAAAAATTAAAATAAAAAAATTAGACAAATAATTTAGTCATACACTTCAAACCCAATCCTCCAATATCGTGTGGCTACGCCACTGGCAGGTTCAAAAAATTTTGAGCCTACTAGATTTACATTAGTTGTGTATAGCTATTGTTTGACAA
>CAVNYN010286603.1:22093-89228 GCA_963692815.1 Nyctanthes arbor-tristis | reverse complement strand
TTTTTTTTTTTTTTTTTTTTTTTTTTTTTTTTGGTGTGGTCATTCAACATCCTTGCATTTGCAGTACCCCGGAAGTCAGACTTCTGCTTGGATGTAGAACGGATAGCTGAAGTTGTTGAGCGGGAAAGACCTAAGTGCATATTCCTAACTTCACCTAATAATCCAGATGGGAGGTACTTTGTGATAAGTCTACCCTTTTTTTCTCTTTGTTTTTTTTTTGGATCCTCAATTCCTGCTGTTAAATTTTAAAACCATTGTTTGCGTACTGTGCGGTCATCAATATTAACATATTTGTTCAGGTTTTTTGTGTTGACATTCTGCGATTAATTACAAGCATTGTTTAAGAAAGCTATTTGAGGCTTACGCATTAATTCCCACCTCACCTGAGGCTCTCAGAAAATGCCTTGAATTTCGATAGATAAGTATCACTGTGATGCTTAATCCTCTTATTGGGCTGATGCTTTGACTTGGTTATGGTTCCTTCTCAAGGCTAAGTCTCAAAAGATTAAGGTGTATGCTTGTTTCCATTGCATTTTCTTGACATTTTATAATGTTACCTAAATTTTTGGCTATTTAATTTATTTATCATATTCTACTGGTTTGCAAGTTAATCTTTTATTTTTGTTATTTAGGGATCTTTCAAGACGGTGTGTGATTTGTTATGAGTATTTTCTGTCGATTATCTTGTGTCTTCCAGTTCCTAGCACGTGCGGGTTACATCTCACTTCACAGAATTAAAACGCCTTAGTACCCGTTTAATCTGGTTTAAACATTATTACATGATACATCTTCCAATAACAAGTACTCAGAGCATGGTTTTAAATGAGAGGATTATTCATTAGAGAAGGTCTATTATATGAAACTACATCCGTATTCTTAAAAGTATGGTTCTAAAGGCTAACCTCTGGATACTTATTACACTATTTCCATTTGTCTGAGTAGGTAGAGAAGTTGAATAAGAAGATAGTTTGACAAAGAATTACCAAATTCTCCCATCTCATGTGTAGATTATGCCTGGTTGTAACTTGTAAGAATAGCAGACTTCCAATTAATTAATGTGTTGTTTTTGTTATTTCAACAAATTCGCGGCTCGTATAATTACATCAAGTTGTTTCTTGATCACTACTTTGCTGACTGCTTCATTTTTTTTTCTTTTCATTAGTATGCGCAGACACAGATTATCACGATTGCTTCCTTTACGGTATATGCATTCCAACATCTCTTTTTTCTTGTCTAACAGTATAATCAACAATGAAACCCTTTTGAAAATACTTGCTCTGCCAATATTGGTTGTGCTGGATGAAGCATACATTGAATTTTCTGGACTTGAGTCCAGGATGAGCTGGGTGAAGAAATATGAGAATCTAATTGTACTTCGGACATTCAGCAAAAGAGCTGGTATGATACCTTTTTTATTTCAAATTGCGAATACATAGTTTTATGGAAGAACCAAGCATGATATATATTTATAGTGGTTGTGGAGGATTACAGGCTTATATGTAGGCTTCAGCTAATTGCTTATGCAATCTACTACTTTTCACTTTAGAGACCATAAAACTAAGACTTGTTTTGTAGACAATTCCTTGTGTGAATATAAAATTCATTTTGGGCATGGCCTGTGGTCTCAAGACGGTCATGCAAAGTATTATGTGAAGTTGGGAAAACATATTATACCTATAATGGTATGTTCACATATGAATTTGAAATCACTCATGCTTACCATCAATATCTTGATGATTCAGGTTTAGCCGGACTCCGAGTTGGATATGGAGCTTTTCCATTAAGCATTATTGAATATTTGTGGAGGGCCAAGCAACCATATAATGTGTCTGTTGCTGCTGAAATTTCTGCATGTGCGGCCTTGCAGAATCCTATTTATCTGGAGGTACCATAAGAAACATTAGCCTGTCCACCGGTTCTTATTTATAGAACTTGAGTCTGTGAAGTATCAGTCTTTGAATGCCTAACGCTGATTGCACCATCTGTTCCAGAATGTTAAAGTGGCTCTGGTACAAGAAAGGAAGAGACTTTTTGAACTTTTGAAAGAAGTGCCATTTCTCAGCCCATATCCAAGCTACTCTAATTTCATTCTTTGCGAGGTTACATCTGGAATGGATGCTAAGAAATTGAAGGTACAAAACTCTGCTTCGCAATCAAGTATATTCTGTATGCATGTAATGTTTACCATGGCTTCTTCATCGTTATGTTGATTTATTAGAGAAAGAAAATGCGCCTAGAAGCAGATGTATGCTTCTGTCTAGCTTCCTGTCGTTTTTGACGTTCCATTTCTCCCTTAAATCACTTTGGGACTTAATCAGTTGTTTTTGTTAATCTCCTGGCTGCTTATTGCCCTTGATTGAGAAAAAATTTGCATCAGTATCTTAGTTTGAATTCTAATATGGGTTCGATTTAAACTCCATTTTCTGATAAATGTTTACCATCCGTAAAGCGAAATGGACTTCTGAATTTAAACTGAAGTTCACAAAATTGCTTGTATACATTGAGAAACTTTTAGACATGAAATCCAAGTAACTAGAAATCTTATTGCCTCTTGTGGTTTGTCTTTTTGTTCGTTTACCACTGGGATAACTCAAGATGCCAATGCTGCTTCTTACAGGAAGACCTTGCAAAAATGGGAGTGATGATTCGCCACTACAATAACAAAGAACTGTCTGGTTATGTTCGTGTCTCTGTTGGGAAGCCCGAGCACACGGATGCCTTAATGGAGTGTCTCAAGCGTTTACAATGATTCCATGTGAGCCGTATTTCAGAATGAAAATTTTTTGGCATCCGAAGTTCGGTGCCTGCAGGTAGTAGGTGGTATGTAGCAATGTTGTAAAATATCAGTTTTACCACTTCAAAACTATCATTCTTTGTTGAAATGACAACGTTTCAGAAAACAAGTTGGCATAGATGAAAGCCACCCCCCCACTTTCTACCATTACTCGCACTGGGATAGAGAGGTTGTAGGGATTCCAAGAGAATCCTCAGGCATGTTTGTTAAGTTGAATTAGACAAGATTATGAGTGTTTTACATATCCTTTGTTTTTATTTATTTATGTTAAAAATATGCTCAAATCTGGTAGACTTCGTTTTCTTGAAGTTACAAAATGATGTCAATATGAATTGGAAGTATATATTATATTGTGATAGTTTATGTATATATGTCATATGGTTGATCACGCTACAATATAAATATTGATATTTGCAAGCATCTTGTCAAAATTTCTTGTGACATTTGATCTGTTCACTTGATTGTTCAAATATTTGTCAAATTTTTAATTAAACACAAAATACTTTAATTACGATGTCACTTCTTTTATTAGACTGAACCAAAAAGTAATAAAAATAAAAGTAGATAAAAATAAAAGTATAAAAATAAAAATAAAATAGAACTACTGCTTATAAATGAATTGTGAAATTAATGTGAGATTTCACTCCTAATTACTGGGGGGAATAAAAAGCGATTTCGTAGAAAAAAAAATGTACAGTACCTATGGATTTCATGGATTTCTTCTCTAGTTTGGATCGTCTACTTCCGTCTCTCTCCGCCCTCCAGATAAATTAAAATATGATTAATCTCTTGTTATTAGGGGAAAAAGGAAAAAAAAAGGGGGATCTTGGTTCTCTGTACAAGCAACGAATTAATTTCTCGCACTTGAAAGACGGCGAAAATGCCTGGTGATATTATTACACACGCATATAATATAATATAATATAAGTGGTCCATCTTATGAGGCGCGTCCAGCGGTCTTTGATTTAAATTAGGTAGTTAACATTCTTATGCAATTTAATTAAAAAATTAATTTGTTAATTAATCTATCCGTTAACAGACTCTTTCAGGTACCTAATAATGCCAGCTCTGGTGTAAATTAAGCTCTTTAATTATTATATTATATTAGTATTTATTTATTTTGAAGGTCGCTCTCTAATTATTAATCATTAAAAAACACCACATGCACTTTCCACATGATTCTAACAGAGTCTGAGATTCCTTGGCCAAAGAATTTCATGTCACTGTTTCTTTACATACATATGTTTTAACAACTAGAATACATTTTTTTTTGGGAAAATGTATGCACATTTTTGTTTGAAAGTATAATTATAAATCTGCATCATAACAATATAAATGCGCATAGATATATATATATCCTACTAAAACACAACACTAAAAAATTAACAATACAAATCCACATATAGTGGAAATACACACTACAATAAAATGTAAAAAATACCTTATACAAGAAAATCGAACCTGAGACCTCTAGGTCCCAGTACCTCTACATTTGATTTTATGGGATATATATGTATGAGAGTGATGCTACATGCAACGCTAAGTTTACAAAAATGTCTATAATAGAGAATACAATTATAATTTTAACCATTTATTCTCTCTTTTTTATTGCACAACATACAGTGATATTGTAATTTCACAACTTTTTTGTAAATAAATCTGTATATTTATAATTTATCTTACAAGTAGATTAATCCCATGTATGATAATTTTAAAAAAACAATAAATAAATTCGTTGAACTCAATTTTTTTGGTTTGTTTATGACTACATAACAACAGTATATCTTTTCAAAAATAAAAAAGAATAATTATGATTCGATTGAGTCATGAGCTAAAAATATAGAGAGAAATTTGCATTCTGTAAGGGCATGACTCTATCATGGGATTTGGGCTATATAGTCATGAATCATGATATATAGGTAAAAACAAGTACGAGGAATGCAAGAAGGAAGTGACTGGTCGATTAATTCAAAAATTTTTTTTTTTGAACTTTAAGAATTTGAATAGAGAATTATGTTAAATAAATTCAAAAGCAAAAGCTTTGTTCAATTTTTTTTTTTCTTTTTGTTATTATTGTTGCTGTTATTTATTTTTGATATAAGGGGGAAGGGGGATGGTTGTGGTTTGAACCGGAACCTCCCGCTCGAAACGTGAATATCTTAGTCACTGCACCACTTGCTCACTTATGATTTGGTTATTAATTTTAGAACGAAAAATATAACCAAATAGTTATTGACTTTAATAACTCTAATTATTTGAAAAATTAAAAAGCCCGAATCAAATTGGACTAAGCCGCTCAATTTTGGTTAAGTTCGGTCAGTTAAGGTTATTATTTTGTTCGGCTCTAAGTAAATTTTTTCATGTCCATGATCAAAAGTTATTGGACGACGAAGTTTGAAGGAATCAGCTTGAAAAATTTTGTTACATAAAAATAGCAAGTGGCAACCAATAATTTTAGTTTTCTGTTTTATTTGATAGCTTTGTCGGTAATTAAATTAATTAAAGATATAATAATAATTTAAAATTAGAAGTCGGTAATCAGTCACTGTTAGAAAAACAAAAAAATATATACAAACACACCCACACACACATAATTAAGAGGATTAAATCTTGATACATTTTATATTGTGATTTTCTCGCTTTTTTATTTAGTAAATTTTGAGGTAATTATTCTTTTTTTTTTATTTTTTTAAGCGAAAACTATTGTAAAGAAACTCGAAGATTTTTGAACATGTGATAATTGAATTTAACATTTAAGTCTTAACCACTTTACTTATTTTCTTTTTGTTATGTATTTTCACTAATAAATTAAAATATTAAAACTGAAAGGCCAAATCCAAAACAAACCATAATCTCTCTTAATTCATTCATTCACCATCTCCACCGTGTATATTAGTGAGTTTAATAATATTTGAAAAATTTTAAAGCATTTTACATTTTTTTAATTTTTTTAGAGCTTCATTAGGATTTTTAAAAATATGGCGGATTAGGGTACGGGCTAAGTATGAAGTGAGGTTGGTAGAAACATAGCAGGATACGGGGAGGCGTATCTGACCAGAACCTATTTCATTGCTATTCTTGCTGTTCAGATATGTACGAGAGATTAATAAGAATATAGATTGTCTTATGAACGAACGATCTTGAATTTCATGATTACTAATCTTATTGATTCAATTAATGTATATTTGTGTTTTTATATTTTCTACAAAGGTATAAATATTGTAGATTTATTATGTAACTATTTAATGATATATTTTAATAATTTTTTCTAACCGTGTATTAACCCGTGGAAATTAATTTAAGTTCACATATCAGTCTCCCATTTTCGCTCCCCAACACCACACACCAAAAAAACACCAGGACGGTAAAACTCCATCTTAAATATCGGGTCAGTTGCTATTCAAAAAAACACCAGAACGGTAAAACTCCATCTTAAATATCGGGCCGCTGCTATTGTATAGGTTATTGTCTGGTTAGAAAACGTTTGATACTCTAGAGTCCAGACAATTCATTCTTTTTTGTTAAACAAAAAAAAAAAAAATGAAAAATTATATTTGGACAAATGAGTTGACAAAAAAGTGACAAAATGAAGATGTGGTCTATGTGATAATCATTTATGGAAAAGTAACGTGATATGTTAAAAAAATAAAATGATGCCATGTATCAATTTTGTTTAAGTTTTTATATATTGAGTCTGTTTGATAACCATTTAAAAAAAGGTAGGATTTTAAATGTATTTAAAATTTAAATTTTGTATAAGTGTCAACATTTGATTGTGTCATGTGAAAGAAATGATTAAAATAATTTGAGAGTTCACATCACATCAAATATGTAATTAAATATAATATTATTAAGTGTCTAAAATTTAAAATTTAAATTAATTAATAAATTCAATGCAACTTTAATTAAATGCTAAACATAGTGATTGTTTTGTTAGATTAGCACAACTCAAAGAACATACGTGAAGTCTAAGATTAAGAGAATAATTTCTCTGTCATACCACTCTATCTCCGCCAAGTCGGCCACCATCTTAGCTTGGCTTTCTCAATTGGGCATCGACTTTCTCTCTCTCATAAATAATCATTCTTTTTTGTTAGAGAAATTCAGGGGAATGGAAATATGATATTTTTTAGTGATATTTTTATGTGACATGCTTGTCTTAGATAATGAAAAAGTAGTTATATAATCATCACTCAATAAATATGTGCTGCATGAGAATGTCACCTAATAATGTCCCGCTAAAATTACTCTTTTTGTTAGCAAAGGAAGATAATTGATAATAATTTGTAATCACCATAGACAAGACAAGTCTACTCATTTGTTAACAAAAATTGACATTCAAATGTAGTAGAATAACGTCTCTCTCTCTCTCTCTCTCTCTCTCATACGATTCCACCAACTTTCTTAGTCCAAGGTACATTGTTTGCTGATTTTTATTGAGTCAAATTGATCTCTATGTATATAGTTTGACTGTCAATAAAAAATAATCACTTTTGATAGTCGAGTTCTGTGAGAACTCCATACACAAAACCCGATATGACATAATAGAAAAACTCCTACTTGATTTGGTCTTCGCATCTGTCTATTTACTACAAGAAAATGTTCAAAAACCTCTAAAAGATTTTGTAATAAAATTTCTCATCCGAGTTGACCTACATAAACACCTAAGTGTATTTTAACTTCATATGGGATGAGAAATTTATAACAAAACCCTCAAAGATTTTTAAAGACTACTCAGTAACTACAAAGTTAAATATTTGTCAAATAGAATGAAACAAAAGACAAAAATATATTTACAAATAAAATGAGAACCTAAATGCAATATTCTTACCAAGTCTCCCAAACACGCTCTGTGGTCCGCGTGAACAATATTCCTCCATTAAAGTAGACAGAATCGGTGATACGGTGAGGGCTGGACCGGTAGTATCTACTAGTCCAAGTGTCAAACAACTTATAAGTAACTTATAACCAAAATAATCCAAAAGCCACCCAATCTTACGCGTGGACGTTTTTCATCTTTTTCTCTTCCTTCCGTTATTCTCTCTACGGCAATTACCCGATTACCAGGCCACTGTCGGCACCCGCAGATCTGCACTTCAACCTTTTACATTCTTAAACCTTAGACAGATCCAGTTCTTACCTCAAAATGGATTCTTGGCGCAAGAGAAAACGCACATTGAGACCCACTTATTATTCTTCATTTTCCTCTATGTATCTGTTTTCAGTAAGATCTTTTGTCTTGTGTTTCAGCTTCTTGATATTTCTCTATCTTG
The DNA here is from genome assembly GCA_963692815.1 of Nyctanthes arbor-tristis. Classification (NCBI taxonomy): domain Eukaryota; kingdom Viridiplantae; phylum Streptophyta; class Magnoliopsida; order Lamiales; family Oleaceae; genus Nyctanthes; species Nyctanthes arbor-tristis. Next base: position 81,161 of record CAVNYN010286603.1, on the reverse strand, counting down.
TGTCTTATATGATTCCTTTTAATTCTTCGTCTTTTCGACCCGTTTTGGTGGTTTCAAGCTTAGCTTCTTCTACTTCGGGTCTTGCTAAGAGAATACAGGAGTTTGATGATTTTTTTACTTTTCCATGGAAAATAGAAAACCGGGATCTGTTCCCTGATCATGTTTTGCTGTTAGTGAATAGTTTAAAGAAAGATGTGTTGATTCAGAAAAGTGTTCAAGAATTTGAATGTGTTTATATGTATCGTGATGGGAGTTTTGGAGAAAGAGATAGGGCTATCTTAGCTAGGTATGACGTGTTGTCTGTAAGATGAATATGACGAGCTTAGGTCAATTGTGAGGTGCCCACTTCCATCTGTGAATCATTCATCTGTGGTAAATTTGGGGAGGAAAGGTAAAAATGGAGTCTTCGAGGAAGAGAGAGGGGTTTGGATGAATAATCAGACGGTTCATTCTTGGGAAAATTTGGTTTATGCAGCTACTTTGGATGGGGACACTGCTGTAGTGTTTGTTAAAGGATTGAATTTGAGGTCGGATAGAGAATCCGATCCGGGGCAATTCAGTTGCCATTTCGGGTTAGGCCATCGGGAAATCGATGGGAGATTTATGATCAGGACAAAAGCATTGACTGCTGCTCAGGAGGTTGTGAGATGTTCACTGCCAAGGAGCTTACAGAGCAATCCAGATAAGGCACAGGGTATACGGGTAACCATTGGAATGAAACCTCGTCCTAGAATTCACGAGCGCGTAATTGTGCCTTCAGTGGCCAAGATTTCGAGTTTTAAGCCCGAGGAGAAGAAGAAGAAGAAGGATGAGGGAAAGTATGAGCTTTGTGTATGTACAATGGTGTGGAACCAAGCCTCTGCTCTTCGTGAGTGGATTATGTACCATTCTTGGCTTGGAGTCGAGAGATGGTTCATTTATGATAACAATAGTGATGATGAAATTGAAGAGGTTATTCAGGAACCTGATCTTGAGGATTTCAACGTCACTAGGCACGTATGGCCATGGATCAAGACTCAAGAAGCAGGTTTTTCACACTGTGCTCTGAGAGCGAAGGACGAATGCAATTGGGTTTCTTTCATGGATGTAGATGAATTCTTCTACTTCCCATATTCTACATCACGACACAAAAGATTCAGGAAATTGGGTTATGCAGGCCAGAATTCACTTAGTACCTTAGTAGCAAATGTTTCATCATCGTCAAGAAATATTGCAGAAATCAGAACTTCTTGCAATAGCTTTGGACCCTCGGGATTGAACTTACCTCCCCCCCAGGGAGTTTCAATAGGTTATACTTGTCGACTGCAGAGTCCCGAGAGGCATAAATCAATCATTCGACCAGATGCACTAGATACTACACTCCTCAATGTGGTGCACCATTTCCACTTGAAGAAGGGATACAAGTACATGAATTTACATCAGAGCACTGCAGTAATTAATCACTACAAGTACCAAGTGTGGGAGGTTTTTCGAAAAAAGTTTTACAGACGGGTTGCCACGTACGTAGCTGACTGGCAACAAAACCAAAACGAAGGCTCGAGAGACAGAGCACCAGGGTTGGGCACAGAGGCCATTGAACCGCCTGATTGGCCTATGAAGTTTTGTGAGGTTTGGGACACCGGGTTGAGAGATTTTGTTTTGGCCAATTTCATTGATGTCTCGACGAGTTTATTGCCATGGGAAAGGCCTTCCACTCTTGCTATTTAAGCATATATATATGAGACTTGATATCAGCTGCTAGTGTAAGGGAAATATATTCACACTGGATAATTCTTTTGTTTTTGATTCTTTGAAAATCATACTGTGTGTCTGATCCTGTAGTTTTGTAGACCAAAAGAGGATAGAGACTCTTAGATATAGAAATGCTATACAGCTCAGATGATTGATTATATGTGAAAATTTGTTTTCACTCTGGGGGTTATGAATGATTTACTGATTATAACCATTTTTCCAATGTTCATGAACACTGAAATATGAGTGCAGAAAAGAATTTAAATTGTGGTTGAAAGTTTACAAAATATATATTATTTTGAATTCAAAATAATGCTTTGATTTGCTCTGGCATTTGCAATTTCATAATTGAGAGTGGAGCAAGAAAATATGGAAGAAAATTGAAGAACAAGACCAAGAAAAGATGGAAAAGACACCAACTTTCACAATATCCAGACGGCTCAAACACGAATTGAATTTGTTGTCTTTATTTGCCGCCACGGGATTGAGTGCTTGAAGGCTATTGGCAAATAGTTTAAAGGACTAACCAAGAATTTTTCTTTCAAGGTATTCCGAAGCAAGAAACCTTGAACACAACTGGAGAAACACTCTTAAATGTTTTGAGTTTGATCTTTAATAATTTTGGTTTGTGGATGTTTGGACGTTTTCTTATTGTTAGAAACTCAAAAATTCATCCCTATATATAAATTTCCAAGTGTTCCTTTAAAGAGGCATTGAGTTTGAAGTGAAAGAACATTTTCCATAAACCGATGCGTCCAGATCAAATTCAAAGAAGAAGCAATTAGCAGGAAATATATGCCTAAGCAGCCGCCACATCATACAAAAACCAGCCGCATGGAACAAACACAAAAGTTCTGGTCTAGAATTCAGCCACTGTGCGGCAGCACAGAGCAACTGTGTGCTAGCACAATACAATTTTCTTTTTCCTTTTTTCTATTTTTTTTCTCGTTTTTGTTCCTTCTTCCACATTGGTATAAATTTCTCTCTCTCTCTCACTCTCTCTCACAATGCAAGTATGAGATAGGGAGGGGAAGGAACTTTAGAGGGGATGAGTGTGATTTCTGATTTGAACCCAAGTTTCGTTCCCGAAAACTTGAACATCCAATAATTGTAGCACAATTCAAATCATCATAATACCCTCAAATTCTAATTAAACTAAAAATTAGTAAACGAGAAATACAAAAATAAAAACTATAATTTGGCTGTATTATAATAATTAAAAAAAATCAACTCATGTAATTTGATTAGTCTTTTAAAAGGACAAAAAAAAAAAAAGTAACAATATGCTTGGCAATTGTTTTAGTGTTTATAAACTCATTTAATTTATATATATATATATATATCTATATCTATATCTATATACACACAATTATACTATATATCAACTCAAGCAGTAATTTTAACCTTTTTTTTTCCAAGATATATAGTCTAATATGATTAGAATGGGAAGATATTATGCTAAGACCTTTGTATTCTAATGACATCCGTATTAGTTCATTACATATTTAGCGAATGATTCGCTTATCCTCTCTTACAATTCCCTTGTAATGTTCAAAAAAGAATGTGATGACAATATGGTCTTTCTAAATTAGAATGCTTAGGAATGCGCCAAAAAGATTATAATGAAATTAGAATTGTTAAGTTTAAAAGGTTAAACTACACAATAAGTCATGGTTTTAATGTGCCAATTAGCTGCTAAATTTTAAAAACACACTTTTATACTAACGGCTCATACTTGGCTTCTTCAAGTTAAACTACTAAATTCATAAGGCTATTTGAATAAAAAGACAAATAAATTTTAAAAAAATTGACATATGACAGCATCATATTTTTCAATACATGAAATCACTTTTTAATCAATGGTAATCATATGGACAGCATGTCTATTTTTGTCTAACTTTTTGTTTTTTTATTTTGTCAAACTAGAATTATTCAATTAACAATGTTTCTTTTTTTCAAGTAGAAAGAATATAAACATGTAGAATAGCAGTGAGTAAAAATATATTAAAATAAAGAAAATGTTTTCCTGAAATTTTTTTTCCCTCTTTAAACCACACAATGAACCAGGTGGATCGCTGGTTATATCAAAGACCTGTTCGGTTGTTCTGAGTTTTGAAGCCTCAAAAGCTCAACGATTTAATTAATGAATTAATTCTTTAAAACATCTCAAAGCAAATATATAGAGATGTGAACTATCATTTTCTATGAGATCTCTCCAAGAATTAAAGGTTCAATTGATTATTTTCTGCAAGATTCAAAGAAACTACTTATATTTTGTACACATTATTACTTGGTATCTTCAGATTGACCTGCTCAGAATATGTCGAATGTCCATTAACATTGCTCCGTAATGCCTATTATTATTATTAATAAAAAATTTCAACCAATAAAAAAAAGGAAAAAAAGAACCAATAAATTTGACAAATATCCTTAACAAATCTTCACAACCATTTATCTTAAGTAATCCGATGGTCCATATCTATTAACTTAATCCCACTAAAACTCCAATTCTTATATCCAAACAGCCTAAATTGACTCACCAATGGTCCATATGCTTCCTTCTTCAGCACAGGCTGCCTTCTCCGACCACTCCCTTACCGTCTCCATTCATTAAGGGTAAAAAAAAAAAAAAAAGGCAAAAGAAAAGAAAACTTTTTTTACACTAACCAGAAACCTGATTAACTCTTAAAATTCATCCTGGAGCAAACCCACCACCGGTGCCTCCTCTTTTTGCTGTCCCTGTCCCCAACCAATGTCAACGACAATGGGCCAATCAATTGTAGAATTTAATGACAATTTTAAGTTTAAATAATGTGAATTTAATTATCACCACAGAAACCTTTCTACAACACTGCAATAAAATATACACATCCAAGAACAAAGAATCAGATGCAATACATCTCTTTCAACTGTGTATGGCCACAGACTCTCTACAGGAAAGACTTCATCGAAATAATGAACAATTGAATTCAATAGCTTTTCCTTTTTATTAGACTAACACAAATAATTCTTATTTTCTATTAGCCCATGTCATTTTATTCTGGCTCTCAACCGGCGGCACATAACGAGCCTAGGGGATAATACGTACATCTTTTTCGATTGATAAAATAATTATGTCTTACAACAGGCTTTTCCATGCCATTTAGACATACATTTTACATAAATTGTAGGATAGTAATAGCTTTGAATTTGACAAAATTAATTAAACAAAGTCAATAAATTATTTTCAAATTAATTAAACACGCATGTCATTCCCAAACGACCAATGTTTTCAATTTTCCACAAGACAAGAGGAAAACTGAGTACAACAAGATTCTCTTTTAGAACACTTTTTTTTTTTTTTTTTTAACATTACTCTTTTGGAACACTTAATTAAATAATATTTTTAGAATTAATTATATTTAGCTCTATTTGATTATCATGTTTGAAAAAAAAAAGCTCTATTTAATTATCGGTCAAATTAAGTACTTTAAATTACTAGTATTTATTGGTAATAATACCCATACAAATTTGTTCTCATTATGCTATAAAGTCAAGAAGAAGGATGCCTTGTCTCTAGTCTCTGTCATTGAGCATTTATAATTGGGAATTTTCAATTAATTAGTACAGTAAACCCTAGTGGGTGACACTAATTAATGAGCCTAGTTCTAACACTAATTAAATTTGTCCCGTTACCCATGTTACAAGTACTAACAAGAATGCTTTTGTTTTCTAGCCTATTTTTATGTTCGTGGGTAATTTATTAAGCTATCTTTCTTTGACTAGGGCAGCCGTACCCATATTAAATGGAATATTATACTTTTCTTTATACACTTATATATATCATAAATTCTTAAACGCACATACTCTATATTATATTGTAAAATATTCTACCACATCGAATGAAGTATCATCAAATGTATCTACGTACTGTGGATAGGTGGTACATATATATATATACACACACATTAATTCCCTAATTAGCGTTATCTTCTAATTAATTAAGATAAATAGGAATTTAGGTCCTTAAATATCTTTAATTTGTCTTCTGTTAGCACCAAGGATGACAAACAATCTGAAAAATGAGTGCACGACATAGAAACAACATTGTCTTGTTATTATATGTCTTATTATATGTATCCAAAGCAATCCAAATATCCAATTGCTTATCAAACATTTCTATCTATCAATATACACAAAATTTGTGTGGAGAAAAATAAAGAAAAGAAGAGTACTAGCTAGTGTAATTAATCTCTCTCCCTCTCTATCTATCTCACAAAAAGTTGGAACTAATAAAAAGAAAGTGAAAGTGGGGTCAAAATATTTCTTCTCCTCACAAATCAAAGCCACCACCAAAGGTGATTAAAGAAGGGGTATGACAAAGTAATAGAGACAATGCAGTCCTGAAAATGGAGAGAATATGCCATTTTGACGGTGGATAGCCTTCCTCTTCCTCTCCACCGCCCTTTTTTCTAATTCTCATATAATAATAATAATAATAATAATAATAATAATAATAATAATAATAATAATAATAATAATAATATGATTTCATCATTCACATGTCCATTTTCTTAATTAGATATATATATATATATATATACTTCCAATTCTTGATTTCCATTTCAACTAGTACTACTTTTAGTTATTATTTAATTAATTTAATCGTTTTTATTTAGATATAATATGGGTACTTTCTTGAATCAGTGGAAAAAATGATACTATGATTGATTGCTACACAATACACATATGTTGGTGTGACATTATTATAATTCATTTGTTGCGTTCCAAGTCCCTGGCATATCATCTTCAATTCGTAACCGTTCAAGTGTATCTAAGACATGTTATAATTGTGCTCAAAACTTGTCAACTGCACAAGGCACTTACAACTTAAAAAGGATGGCTCGGAAACTCCCACGTCACAACTTAATCCTCAAGTAATTAAGTTTTTATGCGAAATGAAAATACCGAATGAAAAGTACTTCTTATGCAACTAAATAACTAATTATAGATTAATGTTTCACACACTCTCAATCTAGCACTAGTTATTGGACGAGATAGTGGTTGGTGTTAAATCATTCTCAATGCCTTATACTAATTAATTAATCTTGTTGTCAAATGTTTTGTCAATATACAGGAACTATAGTAAGTGTCTTGTTTAGACGGAAATTGCCTCCTAATCGATAAAGAGAAGATGAGTTTTTTTTAATTATTATTATTTTTTTTTGTCATTTCACAAAACTAAAAAAGAAAGGGTACAAGTAACATGATGATTATGTGGATGGCATTGATTCTTTAATAAAGGAGATGGGGGATCAAGACATGGTGCTCCTCATAGCCGGCATTGAGATTTGAGACAATATTGCCTTCTTAGCCAATCAAAAACTAACAAAATTTATTTAGCACTAAACTAAACCCCCAACAGTACGTCAACACCAAAACCAGTTATTATATTTAAACGTTAAGTGTTCATTTCTTTTAAGAATTTTCATTTCCTTCCCCCATGCCTTCTCAAAACCCAAGTACCCAACCCTCCAGTAATTAATTGCACCAAGATCCGGCACCCATAATTTATCTTGTTTAATGGAGGCGGCGCTGTCGCCATCCGGTGGATGCAATGATCATCATAACTCACCGGACGCGGGTGCCGGAAAAGGGTTCATGCTTTTTGGTGTAAGAGTCATCGAGGGATCATTCAGAAAGAGTGCTAGTATGAATAATTTGGTTCAATATGAACAACCACAAGAATCCAACAACGACGTTGCCGCCGGCTACGCTTCCGACGACATCGTCCACCCTTCCGGCCGGAACCACGAAAGGAAAAGAGGTATCTAGACCTCGTGAAGATCTGACACGTGCACAATTTTCAATTTTTATTTTCTTACATAATCATTTATTTTTATACTGTATGGAAAGAACTGAGTCGTCTCTAATTAACAGGAGTGCCATGGACGGAGGAAGAACACAGGTTATTTCTTTTAGGGTTGCAGAAAGTAGGAAAAGGAGATTGGAGAGGGATTTCAAGAAACTTTGTTAAGACACGTACGCCGACTCAGGTTGCTAGCCATGCTCAGAAGTACTTCATCCGCCGGAACAGCCACAGCCGACGGCGCCGGAGATCTAGTCTCTTCGATATTACCACTGATGCGGTAATAATTCAATTATTAGACTATTATTATTTTACTAGTATTAAATTACTTATTATTTTTATTTTTGATGTTGTGTTGAATTCTTCCTAGTAGTTGGATCAAGAGGTATCTGTCCAGGTTCACCGCACACGACAAAACTTGATAGTAATGTTTCCCAAAATTAAGGATAATAGTTACCCTCCATTTCATAAATATTAGTTGACTATTTGTTTTCCCTATCTCAAATTATGGTCCATTTTCTTTATCAACAAATAAAACTATTAGAGTGGAATAATAATTAAATAAAGAAGTATATTAGGAAAAACATTCTTAAATTTCACTTTATCAAAAATATTAATTTAATTTTCTTAAGCCAGTGAAAATGAATAGAAGACTATTTGAATGGGGCATGGGGAGTAGCATGCAAATTTTTGGCCGAAGAAACTGATAACATGATGAAATTAAGGCAGTAGAATTGGATAGGGAAGAAAGAGATTCTTGAGTTAAGAGTGATACTACGGAAGGAAGAGACAATATTTCTTGTTTGCGTGTTTAGAGGAGAAAACGGTCTCATTTACAGTTCAAGTTTCTTTTTCTTTTTTCTTTCTTTTTTTTTTTTTTGGTTCTATTTACGAAGTTATCTTTCTATTTTTAGCATTAGAAGTACTTTTTTTTTTCCTTAATACTTTTCTTGTGTGAAAAGCAAAATAACTTATATTGGTTTTATGTTACTTGATTATTAAGGTTAAGTTTTTGCAATTGTACAGGTGTCAGCTTCAAAAATGGAAGATCAAAAGCATCGAGAAAATTCATACCACCCACCACCAACCTTGGAACAACAGAATCTAAGCAAAAATAAAGAGAAATTCCCCATGACTTTTGTACCTCTAGGTGTACCAATGAAGGATGGAGAAAATTCAATGAAAAATTCAACAAATCTCGTCCGTCGAATGCCGGTTCTTCCCCTCCCTCCATCTACAAAAATGGCCAATCTAGACCTCAACAACACTACCAGTACCTTCCCAACAGAGCCCCTACCTTTAACACTTAACTTGTCAATATCCCCGGCCCCGCCGCCACCTCCACTTCCACCGCTACCACTCGACCGAGGTTCGACTCCAGCGATACACGTGTCGGGTTTCAAAGGAAGCTTTAGTAGCAGTAGTGGAGATAGTATGGTTAGTGTTTCTTGATGGGAATAATAATAATGATGATAATGTTATCACTTTATCTTGTGCAGTAAAGTTTGAAAAGAAACATATTAGGTTTGGATTATAATTTATAGCATTATTAGGAGGGTAGGTGATGATGATATGCTGTTAAAAGGCTAGAAAATTAGATGGTGAAAGTTTAGTGTCATTTTCAAGATTTGGATTTCCTGTTTATTTATGTCTTTTGTTCCCTTTGTGGTGGGGTGATTATTGCATTGTATTTTATCCAGACAACCTTAATTAATTAGTCATTTCTCACACTAGACAAAATAAAAACGTTATCATTTTTTTCCGTTTTAGATTGAATATATAGATTTTTGTCTGTCGGAATGCTCAATTAATAAAACTTTAATTACTTTCTTAATTGAGATTCAATTGGAACCAGTTACTTAATATTTTTACTTGAAAAATCAAAGAATTTTCCATTGGATTGGTAGAAATTTTGGACCAAAACATGAATGAATGTATTATGAAGATTGTATCTTGGATAATTGTATAGAAATGCAGGTCATGTCAACTGATTGCAACAGAACTCGGTACCTTGTGTTGTAGGAGACACGCTTATATTGCAATTGCCAAATAATTCCAATAAAAAAAAAATGTAGGCCAGGAGTTAGGACAAACTAACCATCACAAATCGTTAATTGGGTAACTTTGGTCCCAAATCAATTTTTCTAGATAGTGTTGTCAAGAAGAATCTAATTTGTCGTTCGATTTTTCTATCTCTATCTAGAAGGAGTGAAAGACTATGATAAGGGGTTTGGTCCTGTAACATTTGGCTGAAGTGTCAAAAATATCTTCAAATTTTTACTGGAATTGAAAACGTGGAGAAAAATGATTTCATGATTTAAAGAGTTTGTTTTAAGGTAAAGTCGGCGGTGGACAAGTAGGCGAGGGATGAAGTTGTACAAAGTTAGTTCTTCTGTATATATGTCCATGCAGGGGCGTAGCCAGCACGCCAATCTACCCATAGCCGAACTATATTTTCTCCTAACCCAAACATATAAAAAAAAAAAAAAATTCCTTTAAGGCTCAGCCCGATTTGGGCCGGACTCGGATCAGCTGTCCCCATTCCCTGTTCCCCTTCCTGTCCAACGAATAGAAAACCGACATCTGGCCATTATTTTCCATGTCAGTCCTAATTGAAAGAACAATTAATAAAATCAATTACTTTTGATATCGCCGTTGACAACCGCTGAAGGTGGGAGAGTGAGAGAATCACAAAAATTCATTCTTCGTTCACTTATACAGAGCTGTCCACACCTGTTGAAAGAGGGAGAGTGAAAGAAAATCACAGAATGTAATGTTTCATATAATAAGCAAGGTGCAATTATTACGGGTTTTCCATAAGAATAAGCAATGTTTTACACTTTTATTGGCATCAATTGAATCGCTCGAGGAAGTGAAAGGCAGACATGGTTGTCAAGAAGATGAAGAACCACAATAGAGATTTTCAGCCTGCAAAATACCAATCTCCGGCTTAAAGCTAGTTCCTACACTTCTTGAATTGGGTAAAGGCGTAAAGAAAAGGAATTGAAGAGGTTGAAGGCTCAGCAAATTTTTATTTACAGAAAAAGGACAGGGAGAGAATGAAGGCAGAACTTGTAGAAGAACATAATAACCTATAAGAAACTGATTATTTGAAGCTTGAAATTGGTGAAAGAGAAGATTGGACCTCTTGAGAATTGGAGCAAGAAATAAGAGTCTGTGATTTTCTCTCTCCTAGTCCATCCTTCTAACGGTGTTAGACGATGTGTTGAGAAAAACAATATTAATTGTTGGTTTAATTATATCTGACTTAGAAAATATTTAACAGGTGTCCCTTTTTGATTTGCTAGACATTAAAAGAGCAGGCAAAGGGGACAGTTGATCTCGGTCCATTTGGACCGAGCTGCGGTCCGGGGAAGACCCCCCTTGGATCCGCCCCTGTGTCCACGTGAATCCATATAGATGTTTAAGAACAAAATTTTGGTACTCTAAAAGTACGATACTCAACCTTATTAAAAAAAATCAAGACTTTATATGTAGATTTATCGGATTTAATTTATTGGAAACCCTTAACCAAATATGTGGGTTTCTAATTGGGTACTCCTGAACAACCAAAAATTTTTCCCATACATTAGAGAGAGCAATTTTTTATTCTATTCAATTGGATTGAGAAAATCTCCCCGTGGGTTCAACTAGCTCCCACTTGTGAAACCCAATTTGGATATGTGCCACATATATACATAGGTACAATAACTAGCATGTGTGTAGGTAAAATAAAATTTTCAGTTATGTAAGACAATAGTTGGCAATCTCTTCTTCTATTAATTATTTGAAAAAAACAAATATATGGAACTTATGACGCCATATTGAAAAGGAAAAAAAAAAAGAAAAAAACGACACAAAATAACTTAACTGACTCTTAAGCATTGAGAGACTCCCCATGTGCTTAACTACTCTTTCTTTATCAAACTATATAATTTGTGAAAGTATAACCTATATATACAAGTGGGTTTCTTGCATTAAGTTTATGATTCAATTCTGCTCCTGACATCCTCTCTTGTATTATTCAAAAACAACGACACAAATTAATTTATAATTAAATCTAATTTGACAATTTGTCATGACAAAAAGGAAAACAATTAGTCCAACAAGAATACTTCTAATAAAACAACTAACGAGCCAATGTTAGGGGGCTAGGCTAAGATACTGGGATGTAAAGGTCCCAGGTTCGATTTCCATGTATGAGGTATTTTCTACGTTTTATTGTAGTGTATATTTCCACTATATATGAGTTTGTATTGTTGATTTTCTTGGCGCTGTGTTTCAATAGGTAAATATCTATGTGCATTTGTGCTACTATAATGCAGATTTGTAATTGTATTCTAAGAAACAAATAAAAATAAGACAACTAACAAGCTCGAGTATATAAGATAGTAAGGAAAATGACTACCTTTCGTTAACATCCCTAATTGTTACATTTACCTTCAAAAAGGCACGAAACTTTAAATTCAGTCAACTTTTCTATTAGATTCAAATAAATCCACTTAAATAACTGAAGTACACTTGTAGTAGTTACTTAATTAAGATAATAAAAAAGTAATTTAAAATTACAATAAAAATAAAAAGTTAATTAGAAAAACATTCCTCTAATGACTTATATCGATCGTACAGGTATTGTGCCAAAGCCACCAACGACCATTGTTGAGGAAAAGAATCCACAAATTTGGTTCTTTAAATCCAACGATTTTGCCCCCAGGGGCATAGATGGGTTGGTAAGGCCGGAGGGGACGTGAGGAGAAATCCTCCGGCAACGCAAGTTTGAACTTTGGGAGGGGCAGATTTTCACTGAAATATATTGTGGGGGGTCTGTTTTGGGGATCGTATCCTGTTGGCTCTCTCCCTCAGGTCCTTGCCACTCGTGCACATCCTTAGATTTACAACCCGCCTAGTCAAGGGGCCTCTGACACAGGTGGGGGGTTTCGTCTTCGAGACTTACAAAGAATCCACAAATTTGGGGGACCTATAACTCCTTCAAACAAAATAATAATTGTTGGCGTACTTGAGAATTCGTCGATTGATCATCCAACACATGCAAAAAGACAAGCTAGCGCATGTTTTACGACAGGAAGGGGGCAAGTATATATATAATGAGAAGGACTGAATTGTAAAGCGGATGAAGGAAGAAGTGGGCTTCAAATTGTAATGCCAAGAGAATCTTGTATAACGGCTATGGTTGGCTCTCTGGCGTGATCCATCAAGAGCTTCGATCAGGTCGCCAATTAGAAAAAATTGTGGGCGAATTAACCCCTACCCGCAATCTTAAAATCCTTGTTCTCTTGCGCCAATATTGGCCACTTATCCTACATCTTTCCATTTCCAAGAAGATCCCTAGCTCGATTTGAGGATGGCAAACAATATAATATGTATCTTTGAGTGAAAGGAATATTTTATCTTTAATTTAATCATATTATTTCAAGCAATTAATTACAAGGATTTTTCAGTCACTTTTAAATTGTTGATAAAATTGAAGGCATGAGCTTTTTCCAGTAAAAGTTATAGGTTAAGTACACATATGAAAATGAAAGTTTGGACAGTAGTAGTAATTTTGCAGTGAGTTAAAAAAAAGTAAGGGTCATTTTCGCCAATTAGCCAAATTTCACAGATAATAGATTGGACAAAATAGACGCAGGCTATGTACGTACTGTTGAAGATGAAAGCAATGAGCTCTCATGCGTGCATGCAACTAAACTTACACACACTCTTATTTTCCTCTTTCCTTTTGGGTAATTGTTCCCCTTTTCAATTTTCAACTTTAATTTAGACCAAAGTTTTCCCCTTTATTTTTATTTTTATTCTTTTCTCCAATTTTTATGTAATAATAAGCAAAACGATAAAGCATGAGAACAGAGCATTCTTTTCATTTCATTCATAAAATTATGTTGGAAAATGAACAAAATTTGATGTAGGCTTAATAGCAATTAGTAATAGAACTCGATTAATGCTTATATTAATCAACTAAAAAGAGTTTGCATGGTTTCCACAAAAGCCAATGTTCTGAAGTTTAATTAATTTCTTTAAAAGACAATGTACGACTAGTTTAAATCACGTATGCTGAACTTTTAAAAGATTCATATTTGAATAAATTAAAAATTAATCCAAAGACTAGATTGCGTTCGAGTTGATAGTATGTATATATAGAAGGTGATCATAAATTCATTTTTTTAGCACTTCAATTTCATGTCCAATTGATTTTACAATGATAGCCACGTACGGGACTAGAGTAAATCACATAACTTTGTAAGTTTGAATGGACCAAAGACCAAAACAGTGTCGCATTCCCCACCAAAGAATCAAGTGAAAAAGACTAACATAAAGATGCTAACCAACTTTTTTTTTTCCTTTTTTCTTCTTTTCCAAGTGCAAACAACTTTAAATGGTGGATTTGCTTTAGTTTGGAAACACATGCCAACTTATGAATATAAAGAAATTAATTATTGCAATTATTACAAGAATTATTAAGAACAAGCTTTCATTAATAAACAAACATATATAGATAGATATAAAAGCCAAGACCTTTATTTTTTTAACTTCTCCTTTTGGTGGACAGCTAAATTTGGAATTTTCTACACAATATTCTATACATGGCTGCTATAAAACATCCTCCAAACAAATAATTGCAAAAGCATTAAGAGATTCGAATTTGTGGGTCCGTTGAAATACTTCGTTTACAAGATTATGTTGCAATATTAGTTAACTCATCTTCTTTTGTGCAGACTAGATTCATATTTTTATCAAAGATTTGGAGCATCCAGTTCACTTATATATGCTTTATTATATTACTATTAGAAAACATTTCAAAATTCAATTCGTTCTAGAAAATTTTTTTTTTTTAATTTAAAAGAAAAAGTTATTCTTGGTAGCTTAAAAATAAAGTTTGGCTCATTTTAAGTACAACAGACACGCTGCCAGACAATCAAATTTTCTATACTTTCATAGTAATGAATTGCTTGGCTAATGTTGTCTAACTATGTTTTTTATCTATGGAAAAAATTTCGCACAAATATTTGGACGAGATCAAAACAAACGTTCTTTTTTTTTTTTTTTGGTGGTGGGGTTAGCCACCACCTAAAAGAATTTCTTAATGAGTTAACAAAATTGAACAAACTGGGATTTCTGAAAAGTAGTCAACAATTTCCATACCCAATTTTACGAAATACATATGAGATTGCATTTCTTGTGCTGGTCATCTTCCTTAATCTGTTTTCGGCTTCCCTAATTAAGTTTTCCGTCTTAAGCTTGCCCTGGTGGTCGACGCGAGTTGCCAGCTTTCCTGTCACCGACAAAACGATTACTTATAAGTAAATTAAAGAATAGAAACATTCGAATCATCATATACTTGTAAATAAAATATAGAACTAGAGATTTAAATGACTTGTAAGCTCAGTTTAAAATGTTGTCCTTCATGCTATATCACTTTTATCGAGTCCAAAGTCTCAAACATATCATAATTACACTAAACAATTTTCTGTGAATTGTTGCTTATAAAGAATTGAACAGCTATTTCCAATGATTTTCTTGACAAATAAAACCAGGGTAATTTATAAAGGGGAGAGGGGAAAAGGGAATAAAAAAGAAAAGCAACCCAAAAAAGGTCAATTAATAGCCTCAAAAGTGCAGAAAACAAAATGAAAATGTTAAAGAGATAGCTTTAATAAATCTGTTCATCTAAAAAGTGAAGCAAGAAAACTCTTTTTTGCTTTATCAGTACATCTAATATTTAAGGTGACACAGAAAACGTTGTCTGATACTCCATTAGAATTTGAATACAATAGTATACTGGTATGCAATCTACAGTAGAAAATATTTAAAAGTCAAGAAAAGTAAAATCTTGATTAGAGTTATCATAAAGTTATGGAATTTCATAGAAGAATTGGGATATATAGAACTTAAAATTCAACATCTACCAACAAGCAAATTAAATGTAAGTTAATAGTGACATTTGTATATCCTTGCATGGAGATTTTCTCCTAGACTCGACACTTCATGCAAATTAACAGAAACAAAACAGCATAATATATAATAAATTTTATAAATTAATCAAATAATTGGCTCGCGCGCCTTTGTCTCTATACCTTGTCAGTGCTACATTGTCGAGAATTTCAGTAGTATGAAATACTATATATAGGGAGAGAGACAGAAGAACGCACCTGTTATGGATTGGATCAGGTCCATTAGGAACCCTTCTTTTGTTGGTGAAGTTGAGATCTAACTTTGCATCAACCTTGATATTCTTGTGCTTCTTTCTTCTTGTGACTTTATGATTAGAGTTCAACTTTTCAACATGGGCAAATTTCGCTCTAGGGACAAAGAAATCTCTCTCTTTTGGGAGAGTTGTCGACATGCTTCTATCAATATTAATACTTAACTCCGATGATGCTATCAATAACTGAACAATTGCCAGCAGTACAAGTACCCGAAACAAAACCGTCAAAGACTTACTAGCAGTAGCACTCCTACCCATATTCCTTTCTAGATCTCTCTAGCTAGCTACTTCAATTATTTCTCAAATCCGATATAGGGAGATTACAGGATGTTTTTGGGAGTGATGATTTGGTGTGTGCATATGGAAGAATATTGATTCAATGAAGAAAAGGGTATTGGAAATGGCCACTTGATTTTACTGCATGGATAGCTAGTTAGGGATGTTTGTTTTCTTTATAGTTTGGAGAGATTTTGTAACTTTCTCTCTCACAGGGAGGGAGGGAGAGGGGGAGAGAGAGAGAGAGAGAGATGAGCTTGGTTTCGCACTTGACATGGGGGTATAATTAAACCTTGCTTTATAAGGCTAGCTATTGACATAAAGGGCTCCTCCTATAAAACAATCTTCTTTTGTTCCATTTGTGTTTTTTCGTGCACCCGTTGTAACGACGTGGCCTTATGCTACAAGACAAACTGGCTCAAAATACTGAATTTTATCATTGAGAGGCTTAGGGATTGTTCTTTTGAGCTTTATGTTAAAGGAGAGTTAGATTTATAAAAGAATATGTGGTAGAAATGTAAAGAAAAATTATTGGGTAATGTAAATTTTTTTTTGGTGGAGAATATGTGGTTGCTATTGAGTTGATAATTTTTTTTTCTTTTTTTGGGTAAATTTCCAAAGAACAAGCTCTTAACGTGTATCCATAGAATAAAATTTTGGTATTTGGGTAAGTAGAATTACCAAACATGAATATGATGTATGCATATATATATATATATATATCTAGTATACGTGCAAGATGTAATAAATGGTTCTATTCAATTTTATCTAATCTTGTATATTACATCAAAGGAAATAAGAGGTTCATCCAATATATTTAATTATATATTACAAAATTAAATGATCAATTGATCATCTAAGATACAAATATAGGCAATAGCAGCATATAACACATGACAATATTAAAGGACAGAAGCTTGACAAGTCGATTTTCAGTTCATTAATTGATTACAAGATGATAAAATAAATGAAAAATTTATATAGTATATAAAGCTTTTCTACTATTTGTCCACGTTCAATTTATAGGGCTAGCTTTTAAGATCAAGTACAAAAGAAAGAATCATAAAATTAAGGATAAAGAACTTGACTGAATTCAAATGATATTTATATATTTGGAATGAAATGGAAGACTTGTCCCATCTCCAAACAAATAGCACGTTGAATATGTGCACTGTCCTAGGGATTTGTGGCTAAGTTATATTCGAAGCTTTTATGAAGATCTTGAGTAGTCGAAAGGAAAATTATTTGCTAGATTCTTGATTATCTTCACATAGAAGACCTTAAGTAAAGGGAACATTTTAAAGTTAGATTTTGCAACATTTGAAACAAATATACCTGTCTTTGGAATTATTAGTTGTAAAGCATTTACGCATTGCTTTTTAAATGAGCCGTCAAATCTCGATTTGTTTCTCAATAAATAGTAATAAGTACTAAACTAGTATACTGAGCGTGAAGAGAATATGCATGTAGGCACGTAGTGAGTAGATGGTTTTGTCCTTTATATAGTTGGCACAATTTGGCATTTGCGTATTGTAGGAGCATACCCATACAAATAAAATTTGTTAAGAGATCGCCTTATATTATTATTATAGCATTTTTTAAAAAAATAATTTGTTAAGAGATCGCCTTATATTATTATTATAGCATTTTTTAAAAAAATAAACGACGATATCATTATAATGATTCTCAAAACTATTACTATAATGGCGATAGATATCATTATAATGATTCTCAAAACTATTACTATAACGGCGATAAATTATCCATTTCGTGTGATTAGTTAGTGCTCTTTGTGATTCACATAAAATATATGCCCAATCACTAGAACCACTCTTAGTTGGCATATCAATCTTTAACATACATTAAGAATGTATTTTTATGAGACTATTCTTGAAATGGAATTTTGGAATTGGAATGTTGTTACTATAGTATTCATGAACTAGAGTTGCCCTAGAAAGATAAAAAATAAATAAATAGAAGGATGGTTCCTTTGAGGCCTTGATTGGGGAATATTGCACACTTTCTCCACTTGAATGTAGCTAGCATGAGGCACACAATTTTGTATTCATGGAAACATAAAAACATTAATAAAAAGTTGTGTGTTGGAGAATCAAATGCTTCTTACTCTCTAATGGCTTCATTTCGAAGTTTAATGTGATCATCATCCAATCGTGTGGAGACTAGGTCACTTTAATTGATTTCTTGAAACAAATTGTTTAAATATGTAACGTCTATAATACACTACACAATTGAATAAACACACCTCCATCTATCATTGAAAGGGAAAAATTATTTCAGGTACTCCAAGAATTGTGTATAAACACACCTCCATCTATCATTGAAAGGGAAAAATTATTTCAGGTACTCCAAGAAATCCACACGTGATTTCTTGGGCCCTGTTTTTAGGACGATTGAACTAATGTATAGGTTCCTGATTAGTCTGGATAAGGTAGTTCTAGAGTATCGGATATTTTCTCGATCGAAAGATACACATTTATGTAGTATCACTGTATCATTAGAATAAATACCACCTGAAATTAAAGACACGATTCAAGTGATCTCTAACTATTTGCGTACTTGTTACACTTGATTGAGAAACCGATCTCAACGGAGATCGGAAGAGTATATTGTAACTAAAAGGTACTCTATACACACACACACACAAAATCAGTATGGAAGAGTCTTCGCGCACGTGTCAAACATACACATGTATACAAACAGCACAAGAGAAGAGAAGCATCCTAGGTGCAAGTGATGATTAGATTTTAGATTCCTAGCTGCTAATTAACAATTAGTACTTTGGGAGCATGAAATCATATATAATCTTATCCTCTTTATTTATGGATACGTACGTGACAACTTTTTGCATTGTCCCCTCCAATTCTTATTATTATGAATATATTAAACAAATTAGTAAAGATGGAATAACGGAACATGCAAAACCCCACACCCCAAAAATACCAAGATTCTTCTGTGCATGAAAACCAACACTTTAACTAGTAACCAAAAAGCAGACCCTTTCATATGTCTAATCGTTCTTTCTCTAACTCGAAAAGAAGCATCGATTATATATTAAGAGAAAGTTTTCTCATTGTTATTCCACTCTGCATTATCTTTCAATTCATATGTATGACTTTTGAAGTTCAGTTTATGTTTGTAGTATTGGAAGTATTATTTGGTTAGAAATGTTATTTGATTAAATATCTTTGTTATGGGTATTTTTGGTACTTTAACGTATTAGGTTATTGTTTAGGGTTTGTCTTACTTTATTATAAATAGTCGTTCATGTAACCATCTTAATATAATTGTATAAAACCCTTTTAATTTTCACATAGTATCAGAGCATTCGATTTTGGACTAGGTTTATCGTTGCTTCCGCTCGTCCGGCAAAGTCCTTTGTTTTGTTTATTTCCGTTATTGTCTTTGATTTCTTCATTTTTCTATTGCGGATAATGAGGTTTTTTTTGTTTGCTTTCTGTCAACACTAGTGGGTATCCAATTTGTACATTATATATGATTAAAAGTGATTTCATTTGTGGTTAATTTTGCGGTGAAACCCGATGTAAATTAGTGTCTAAATATTTGGAATTGTCTCTTTAATTTGGTCAAGTTGATATCTAGAATTGGAATTTGGTTGGAATTAGAATTTGGTTATCTCTTCTTCTTTCTCAATTTTAGTGTACAGTATATATGAAATTAGTTGTTAGGTTTGGATCTCGTTCCACAATTATAAAGACTATGCATTTGGATGGTTGTTTGCCCCTATTGTAATGAAGAGTTGTCAAGTTGAGCTCATAGACTGTATGACCTGCATCAACCTTGCTTGGAGATGAAGTATAAAAAACTAGTGTGTTTTGTTTTGCTTCTTGGCAAACTCTTGATGATGACCATCACGAGTTTGACAGGGGGTGTTAAAAGTATTATTTGGTTAAAAGTGTTATTTGATTAAATATCTTTGTTATGGGTATTTTTGGTACTTTAACTTATTAGGTTATAGTTTAATGTTTGTCTTACTTTATTATAAGTAGTTATCCATGTAACCATCTTAATATAATTGTATATGTGAAACCTTTTTAGTTTTCACACGTAGAATTACTTATTTTGTATTCTGTAATCCACGGCTTCACAAATAATAAGCATGTGTACTACACGTTTTATGTAAAACATGAATTATATTTGCACTACGTACATTTTATGAAGTAGCAGCGTGTCTGCGAAAAATGAGTTTATTTAGTGCGGAATGCTCAATGTTAACCCACACATGTAGAGCAAGGGTGATAGTTTAAGTGGTAAAGAAAACAAAAAAGCATATGTGAAAACAAATTGTATAAAAAAGAAAACAAAAGTTAGGAAAAAAAAAAAAAAACCCACATACATCGTACCCGATGCCTATAGTGCAAAAAAAAAAAATTAGCGTATGTAACTTATTAGTGTTGAAGCCTGTGGTCGGGGAGGATGGTGAAAACGAGGCCTTGGCTAGGTAACTCATGTGCCAAACCGGATAAGGTCAGCTTAACGTTGGATAGAACATGCATTTAATTATATAGTCTCTATTTAGTACTATATATATAGCACTAGTTATCATTTCCATGACATGATTTAACCTCAGTGGTCAGTTTCCATTTTCGTGGGTTCATATATTATACAAATATATCCACCACGCACTTGATTTTTATTTTTAGATGGAAACAAAATGCTTATAAGCAAGTAGATTTTTTTAATTTTTTAAGCCCATCCAAACATGATTTTGTTATCACAAAATGATCATTTTAATTAAGAGTTTAAATTGGATGCTAAATTGCGTAAAAACTGAGAAACCACCCAATACTCGTATATACAAATGCGAGATGATTTAGAAGAGTTTCTTGGAAAAAACTTATTCAGTGTAGCTTTCTCACGTGTTTTTTTTTTTTATTTTTTATTTTTTTGGATAAGGAAGATACTTTATTCAACTAATGACGTCTCCAAAATGTGGAGAAATAAACGTTAGAATACAATCAAACCAATGTCTACACATGGGAAGCAAAGGAACAAACTGAGCTAAACTATATGCTACATATTTTCTTCACGTAGATGAATTTGTGTACCTCCACGGATTATCTTAAGAGCACCAAAGGTATACCTCCTGAATTTGTATCTTCTCCAAAAGCAGTTGAAGACCAATCAAAAGGCAAACGATTCCGCTTCCTCAGCCGAAAAAGGGCCTTCCCAACTCGCAGCAAAAGCTCCAGCGGCCACATCACCGTCTCATACCACCCCACCAAAACCCTTTTTAGCATTTTTCCAAAAAAAAAGGCAGTGTCGAAGATGCCCCAAATAGGACTTCAAGGAACATAAAAGATAACACTGCATGAATGAGAAGTTTCAAAACGTTTTAAATGAAAGGTTTAGAGAAGATATCTGGTGTGAATTTTTACAAGCAGAATTGATTAAAATCAATTGAAGACAAACTGTACCTCGTATATAAACCACGACAATGTACAGCCATAAAAGCATGTCCAATATCAGTTCCCACTGTATTCTAGTACAACCTTTCATATCGCTCACTACTAGTCTACTATTTACTTTCGACCCCCCAAAACGAGGGTTGGTTTTGGTTGAAGGGGGGGGGGTTAATTCTAATGACCTGTGTACCTAAGGTGGTTGGAATGTAAGAAAAGGCAGGGAAGAAAGTTCTAAAATATAAAACGACTACAATATGGGGATATTACAGCTGCATCTACAGAGTTATGTTGTGAACAATCCATGCCAAAGAAACAGATATGGGAAAAAATTTGTACATACACACTAGGTCATTTCTTTTGAGATGTCTTTGGCCGTGTCCTCATACTGGCTCTCCGAGCCACATCCCATGCCTTCTGAGGTACATAAACACCAGCCTGTGATGCAAAAAATGACTCGTAGCCAGGAGAATCAAAAGCAAAACCAGTATGCTTTGATTTCTGTCCTGGGAGTTGCATTATAGCGTAGCTCCGTGCCTCCTCTGGGGAATGATTGTTGTTCCCAATTTCAAGTAATCCTATCCTGCTGTTATCAGGCTCATGTCTATGAATTTCCTGAACAATCTGATAATCGTAAGGGAAGAACCACCTTTGAACCCTGAAACCAGAATGATATTGCTTTCAGGAATATATAAACAATTGACAGGAACACAAAAGGAGGGTGAGGCTGCACTGTGAACATGATAATAGACATTTTCACTAATAAATAAGATCGAAATAAAGAAAAAAATCGGGTCTTGATATCCAGAGTCTAGTAGCAGATTAAGGAGAGCTCTAGATGACAAACCAACGCATGGGACCGAGCAACATATCAACACAGAATTTCTCCATAGAGAGAGATGCTACTGAATATGGATCTTTTAAAGCTTACCCGAGATATACAAAGTCAACAAAGAGTGCAGCAACAGGGACAAGAAGAAGGGTGAGGTAGAAGTACAATGTACTCATCAAGACATAAATGACGAAATAAATATTCTCCTGCAGCAAATGCAAACACAGGAATGATTAGCAACAAGATGACAAAAGATGTTAAAGATTATTTAGAGCATGTATGAGAAATGATTTTGTAAAAGGTGATTTTTTTAAAAAGAATGTGTCGTTAAAATGTAGTAAGGAGAATTGTAAAAATTAATTTTTTAAATAATGAGTGGTTGAAAATGACTCTTGGAAAAAATTTGTAAAAAGTGATTTTTTTTTTTTTTTAAAAGAATGTGCCATTAAAATGTGCAAGGAGAATTGTAAAAAATTAATTTTTTAAATAATGAGTTGTTGAAAATGACTGTTGGAGAAAATTGATTCTTAATCAAATTCCATACAGACTCTTAGATCATTACTTGTGCTTTTGGCAAGACAACACCCGAGTAGACGAAGACGAATATGAACCATGCTAATATGCTTCCTCCAACACCAATGTAGTGCCATCTAGTAATTGTGTTGCACATCATTAGGAGACGCAGGTTGACAGTCACAACTACACAAGTGAAAGCCATTGTACTGACATCCCAAAGCCCAAACATCTTGCCAGATGAATTCATGCCACTCGTACTTGAAGCAATCACAAAGTTATACAGAACTAATGATTGATAAATTGCAAAAAATGCCCAAGTTGCAACAACTCTCCATTTGAAGTACGTATTTCTTATTCCTTCTTTGTACAACTCAGGGTATTTCTTGGAAAGAGCGGCATTGACATCCTACCCCCAAAAAATAAATAAATAAATAAATAAATAAAAATTAGGTTATAGTCATCAAAGAGTTGAGCATTAGAAAATCATAGCGATTAAGTACCTTGTCAAAAATTCCAATAATGATCACAGGCAGGGCAGTGAAAATGACATTGTACAGAGACTGAAACCAATCGTCATAAAACCTTTGACCAGAAAATCCAGTTTGAAAGGTGAACCAAAATTGGGTGAGAGTAAATGTCAGGTTCTTATAGAAGAAGTACATCACAACCTGCCCACAAATTCAGCAGCTCAGAATCTTTCAAATGGAAAAAAGAACAAAGCTTACCCAGCAAAGGCTAGATGAATAACAAACCAACCTTGCATATCCTAGCATATGACCAACGACCATGAACAAGCAGTAGATCTGAAAGAAAGCGGAACTGTGCAATGGCAAAGTCACTGGCCATCACAGCTTGCATTCCTTCCTGCCCACTTATTCCGACTCCAACATGAGCAGCTTGAATCATGCTAACATCATTAGCACCATCTCCAATACTCAGGGTAATCCTCTGAGCACCCTTCCTAACTAGGCTCGTCACCTGAAAGCAAAATGTGTAGGTCACACCCAACAGACTGGACAAAACCAAATGCAGCATTGTTGTTCAGTGTTGACGTAGACGATAGTTGGATGTGGGGCGGGGAAGGAAAAGAGCTATGACTGTTTTGCAGTGTATTAGTGCTCAAGGGACGCAGATCAACAAATGACAAGCATCAGACTTTTTTATCAAGTAATTTCATATTAGTTTGCATAACTTTACCTTATAATAAATTTAATGAACATAACACTGATAGGCTTTGAGTTGCATGAAATCTGTCCTGTGTGGTCAATCTAAGTTGCTAGCTTGCCAGATCAACTATCCAGGTTACCAACTATTTCAATTCAAAATAAGCAATAGACATGACCCATCTTTTTTGAATATTGATAGCTGCCCATGGTGTCCGATCTCAAATTTCAGAAAAAACATACCAGAAAGATATAATTGGGAAGCTATGAAGATTTTTGAGAACGTAGAAAAGTTTCATTACAAAGAAATCACATTCGAGAAAATTTCTGAAGAAAAGCTACACGGCAAGTGCAGCCATTGACCAGCTGCCTAAAGAGATCGGCAACAAGCACTTGAGGACACAATAGTATAGAAGAAAATGTGCTGGATATCAGGGACACTGTAAGTAAAAAGGATGTTGTAACATCAGCATTTCAAGAAGGGTTGGGGTTGTCCGACCAAAAATTGGAATATCATAAGTTCCCACAGAAAAATAGAATGAGGCTACTTTGGCTGCATTTATTTATTATTTTTTTTTTTTTGGGAGGGGATGGTTGGGGATGGAGTCATCGATCATATTCTAACATAAAAGGGACAAATTTAATGGGGAAGAAAGGGGTTTTAAATCTTGAGTAACGCTATTGGGTACAACAATTTACAGACAGACAAATAATAGACTTGGTATCATTTTTGTTGTACCAGTAGCATTTTCCTTAAATCTTTTAGACTGCTGCTGAGCTCCAGCCTGGTTGTGTTACAATATCGTGAGTATTACAACCAGACACACTCCATACCTGTGCCTTTTGTAAAGGAGAAACCCGGCAGCATACAACTGAACTGCAGTTCAAGCTCATGTTCAGCAGCATTACTCGCAGACTGGGGTCCAATGCATACATCAAACACTTCCCATCAATCACGAGTGCCAACTTAACTCCAGATGCAGAACGAATATATTGCTGTGCTTCCTCGTAACATCTTTTAAGCTCATTCTTCACGGTTTCTTTCATAAATCTTGCAAGCTCCACTTGATCACCCTGAATCAAATTTAAGAAAACAGATATATCACTCTGTTTATTTTCCCATGAAAAATATATCTAAGACATTATTGCTTACTTTGTCTTCAACTTCTCTAATAGCATCAGTTTCTGAGCTGATTATAAATTGCTTCATGTTGTTATTAATCAACTTGCATGCTGCAATTAACAAAGGGATCAGATAGAACAAGAAACTCTTTGCCACTTAAAGTGTGTAAAATAATTAAGTCACCAGGTTTGCCGAGATGCTAACCATAAGCTATATTTATTGCTGTTTCCAGCTTGTCCCCTGTTAGCACCCAAATCTTGATTCCAGCTCGAGACAGGGTCTCTATGCAAGCTGGTACTCCCTCCTGAAGCTTATCTTCTATGGCAGTACATCCAATCAAAACAAGATCCTTTTCAATCAGCTCTGCGACCTGAATTATTTTCACATGTTAACTCTCATACCAGTCTATCATTGTATACAGTAACACAGGTAAGAGATATGTGCGTCTAATGGAACAGTAGAAGGTTCACTAAAACCTTAAAAGCTGACTTTCCCTTCCACGAATACCCAAAATTCTTTTAATTTTAACTCAACTAATGAACATACTTTTTCAAGTCCAACAATGTAAAGAGGTGAGACAATGTTTCACAATTTTGGGATCCCTTCCCTTGAGACTCAAGCTTGCAACAATATGTATAAGGATTATCACAATGCCAACCCTAGTCCTCCCTACTGTCATAATGTACGTTGATCAGTCACTGTTTTAGGAAATACTTGTATGAACAGTAAAAATAAAAGGGAAGAAAATAGTGGCTACTTGAACTGGGTTAGCAGCAAAGGATGAGAAATGGTTTGATTTATCGCCCGTTTGCAAACTCATTTGAATGAGTTTTAATGAGAAATAAGAGAAAGAACGAGTGGGGTTGAATGGTGGAGATTTGTGCACTCCATGCGGGTCTCATAAAATATGTGAATTCGATTTGTTTCACCAATTTTTATTTAAAAATAGGATTGATTTGCAAACATGTAGATTTTTCAAAATCAATTCTCACTCAAAATTCTTTTCAACCACACATTTATCTATTAAAATAATCTTACATGAAAATTCGCAACTTTTCATTACTTTTCAACCACACGTTCTTCCAACTTTTTTCACAAAATCAATTATCAAAAATCTAAATCAAACACACTCAAAAGTAAAATGACATTTATTGCTTGTAAATCGCAACAAAATTTGAATCTTCCTCTATTGATTTAAATGTCTCTTGCACACTGTCAAAACAGATCGTGGCGCAACCTTTCATTTTTTTGCTAAAGCTGGATCTAAGAGTTTCTCATTCCGGTGCAAGTTTAATCAGCTACAGCATTGCATGAAGTTTAACCAGAAGAATTGCTAGCACTATTGATTCTCTCACATCTACCGATAAGACTTAAGAGAGAAGTTCAGACAATAGTCTAAATGCTACAAGTTTAGGGTATCATAAAGATGGAAGAGGTTCAGACATTCCCATAATCCGTTTATTTCTGAAGTCAGAAATGCAGGGTATTACTTAAAAGCATCTACATTAAAACTCCTAATTACCAATTTTAGACTGGAAGTAGAGCTACTTCTCAGATAACAGCCTCTGGAAGGGAGATAAGAGGCAGAATAGAGGTATAACTTCATAAACATGGGTCCAAAAGAGAGTTCCAGATAATCAAACAACTTGTTCAAGACATATAAATGATGCATGTTAACCACACAAAGCAATTACATCAAGTGTTTAAACATGATATTTTGATCAGGCAAAGGTCACCATTCAAAGAAATTGTGCAAGCATTGGCCTCTGAATGGGAAAAATAATGCTGCCTAGCCAATATTTCCAGTATAAACATCTAGCTCAATCAAACAGCTTGCTTTTAAGGCAAATAATTGAATGCAAATATTAGAAAAAACTACTCAAACCTCATCCAGCTTCTTTTCCCTGTCTCGTAATGAAGATTTAGCCTGAATGTATTTCTCATTCCAATTTTCATATGCATCAGAACTTAAATCTCTATATGCCAGGCAAAGAGTACGCAATCCAGCAGCTCCAAATTGTTCCAGGTGTTCTCTGGTTGTACTTTTCAAATCATTGTCTCCAGCAACCAACCTTTCATATATGACGGTATCAGCACCCTGCAAAAACATTTTATGGACATAAATATCATTTCTTGCAGAAAGTTTTCAACTGGAAAGCGTCTGCAGCCTCATAAAGTTACCTTGCAGTAGAGGACAAGTCTACCATCTGGATAGCGACACACAACAGACTGGCGCTTTCTTGTACTAAACATAGGCAAAAGAAGTTAACCCTTATCATATTTGATTATCATGCATATAAACACAACACAGGAGTTAGTCAGAAAGTAAAATACCTGTTGAACTCAAGGACATTCAGAATCTCATATGGAATATCCTGAATTTTTCCCATTTTCTCAACATGTGACTCGCGGACGTAAATAGTCGTTGGAGTACGCCTGAAGAAAACGACATCCTGATTATAGCTCCAACCTAGAATATCTTTATCTTTAAACCAGTAAATGGGAAGTTAAAGCTGCCTACTTGTAAAAAAAGAAGCCAAAATTCTTTGCTGCAGTAACCAAAGCAGCTTCATCAGGAGATGCTGCTTGATATCGAATTTTTTCTGGGGAATCCTCACCTTCAGGAAGTACAGTGTGACATATTGCAAGGCACCTGAAGAATTCCTACATGATAAAAAAAGAATCTTATGGCACAAATCCACATCTACCATGCGAGATTGGTAGTGGAAACATGAATAAATGGATGGAAATAACACACAGAACACTGATCAACCCAGAAGGACGATACGACTGGAAAGAAAAGACAACAATACACAAACTAATACACAGTATATGAAGAAAAATGGATGGGCAATCTAGCACTTGTGGAATGTATACATCCACTTCTTTCAATCTAGTGTATGTTCAACATTAATTCTATGATAGAAAACACATGCCAAGTTGGCCTCCCGAAGGTTGGCAGGGGGTACATATTCTCAGTTCAAGCTGAGTATCTCCAAATTTTAAAAAAAAAATAGAAAAAAAAATTCAAATTCTGCTGGAGTACAACCAAGTGAATAAATTCTTACAGAAAAATAATATTAGACATAAGTGGTCAAAAGCACCAAACTATTATAGAAATGCTAGTTTGTTATTGAGTTTACTCAAAAGATTAAGATTGGTCGGCAAGAAATGTCATTTGAGAAATCGTTGTTATCAGATGAGAGTCTAAAGAATGCAATATATAAGAAAAGGATACTAATGAATAGGCCAAGGTTAGTAAAGTTGTAAAATTAGTAGTGATTGAAAAAAAATAAAAGACAAAAAAATAAAAATAAAAATAAAAATCTAGATGGATGAAGATATCAATCTAAGTTCCTAAAATCCACTAGAAGATATACTAGCATGTATCAGCAAACACGACGCTCTTCCGATCTCAAGCCCCAACATGTTCAGTTATGTCCATGCTAGCATAACTAGATCTCGTTGAGAGCAATGCAATCATTCGTGTTTCTCTCAGTTAAACAAGCTACCTTGCAGAAATCAGGATTCGGTTCATTCCTCCAAGCACCCCGCATAAGCCTTGCATCATCAAAATTGAAACCTTTTTCACGAGCTGCATTCGTTGCCTTCTGAGCCTATGAAAGTTTAAGGGGCCTTAAGTATACATTAAGGTAATTTCTTTCTCTGGTGGCAGATAGGTTTTACCTCAACTTTTACACCACTCCTTTGTGCTGTTCCCATCTCTATTTCGCTGACACCAGTACCATATATCTCTCCTCCAATACAGCATTTAAAAAACTCCATCATGTTTCTAGTTAGAGTTCCAGTTTTATCAGAAAATATGTATTCAACCTGGAAAAAGCACAAATTATAATGAAGTAATCAACATTTGGATATTATAGTCATGAAATCATGTATTGAATTTCCTAGTTCAATATTTGAAATTAAAGAAAATATACTCTTAACTGAAATTTCTCCAATGTACCTGAACCCAATACCTCTTCCCCAAAAGGACGAAATTTAATAGAGCAAAAATTTTACCTGCCCAAGTTCCTCATTTAAATTAGATGTCCGTGCCAATGCAGGCGTATTGCTCTCAGCATGGTACATATACAAGTCATTGTTGATAAATTGGGTGGACTGAATAAATTTAATCATCTAAAATAGACAAGAACTATGTCAATAAGCCATGACTTTGTGAAGCCTCAGTAAAATTCAGACAGAAGCAATCACTGTGGGTTTACCTCAACCGAAACATAAAGAGAGATGGGGATGATAGGTGAATAAAGAGTAATCAGGGTAAACATAGTCAAAACAGCAACCTACAAAATATAATTTAAAGAATAAATAAACATGTGTATTTGTATGTGGAAGTAGAAACCATTAAAGGGAAAAATGAACTCTCTTTACCACAAATCTATTGCTAGGATCAAACTGTTTCTCCGAGTTGTCAAACCTCAAATAATAGTACTTCCGATCTATGAATATACCACTGCCAAAATACCGAGAAACAAAAAAAATAAAAAATAATAACACCAGTAAATTATAATGACTAGAAAATGTAGATGAAACGTGGCTGCAGAAATTTTATAACCAAACCTGCCTATGGCACCCAAAAGACACATGCAGAAGAGAACAGTAAACAGAGTTAATATAAGCTTGTCAAGTTTCTTCTCCAAGGTGCTTCTCTTGGATGGAATTTTCATTGAATTCATCATAACCTATAATCATACCACAACCATTACCAATTCAGCACACTAACATATATGTCATGAAGGAGATTCAAGAAGGAAAACAAACAGCAGAAATAAAATATAAAGCAAACAGATAAATTGAACTCCAAAAAACCTTTTCATCAAATACATAGAACGGCGTAACAGTTAAGAAATTTTCTTTCACCAAAAAAATTAGTAACTTCATATGTACTTTGATGATCAACAACAAAGAAACAGGGAAGAAGTAACAGAAGGTGGAGAATGAGAGAAGAGAAGAAGAATTGAGGGAGAATTCTTGAAATTGTATTGAAAACGTCAGAGGTGTCTAATACAAAAGCTAACCAACTTTCTTACATTGAAGACGTAATAAATCACTAAGAAAAGAAATTAAAATTGCATAAATTAAAAATAAAACAAAACCCAAACTACATTAATTTATTAATTCTACATCTCGCATATGGTTCTGACGATGCATTAAGCCATCAACCTTGCTGGAAAAGTGGCCCATAACTCAACTAACAACTTTTGGAGAAAGAAAAACACAATCTTGAATGTTCTAGGAAATAGAAGATACCTTAGTTTCATGCCCCGTGAAAATGACAACCCCAACGATGTACTCAGTATTCCTGAGAGTGCATCCCTGCAAAAACGTAGATGATAAAAGATAATTAATTATATGCAAATCAAGTAAGGAACCGACCATAACTAATTAGTTATTATGGAAAAGAAGCAATGAGACTATACAACTGGCGGTCAGCTTGAATGCCTATCAATATATAATGTAAGTATTCATGACCCACAAATTCAAATTAGAAATTATACTACGTACCAACAGAAGTGAACATCACAAACAGCTTTAGTAGATGGTTAAGAAACACGAAAAGCAACATCATTTACAAAGAGTTTCTCCGACTTGCATTCGAACAAAAAGACAACTCGAATGCAACCAGATTATGCAAAAGAGCTTCATACCCGGAGTAGAAGTTGATTTGGACTCAGAGGCAATGTTTGCTTTTGAATTATCAAGTTGCCAGTAAAGGTGTACAGCGAGTTATTCGGTTGCTCGCATTGCACCTCTCCTGAATTTCACAGGCAAAAATTCATCAGAATAGCAACTAGGAAGCAAGAAAATTGGTTTCGTTCAAACTCCAATCACTATTTACAACTTAACCATAAGCTCTGTTTCTGTGCTATACCATATTCTAAAAAGGTTTCCTTCATAATAAGCAATTTATATAGACCAATTACAGTTTTTTCTTTTTATTGGGATATTTGAGAATTAATAATCTCCCTCATGTGTTACTGCAGCTAATGATTGCTAATGTATACATCTTTCCATGACCCCAACAGTTTACCTATATCTCTAGCACCTTATAAACCAAAAATTAGTTTCACATCACCTTGTGTTGGTAGATATTTTCTCATTTTCTTATCTATCCATCTTAGCATGACCATACTTCTATGTAAGCATCTAATTATCTGTACATTCATCTCATGGAACTTTTTTACTGCAGACGCCTAATGCCTAAACCATAAAGTAGAACTGGTCTAGTTACTAATTTACAGAACTCGCCTTGTAATCCTAACAGCTTGTTCGATTCTCATTATGAGGTCAAATTATAATGGGAAATTATAATGAGTTGAAATGAGTGGTGGATATTTCAATTGAAGTTTAAAATGTGTCAGGTTTGTTGAGCAGTTGTCAAATCAACAGTCAAATCAGTGATAGGTGAAATTATAATAGGAAAAATAATGAGTTTCAAACAAGCTCTAATTATATCTTCCTACTACATGGACTGGTAGAACTTCTCCAATTCACCTAATCGGCTCTCTTGCAGAGTAAAAACAATAATTTTGAGTTAAATATCATTAACAAGTACGTAACAATTTTCCATTTACTAAGACCTCATAACAAACAAATACATGATTTTTTACTCATTTCAAAAGAGATGTTGCTTTGCATAAAATGAATCACATGGAAAGAATTGAAGGTTAAAAGAAAAATGAAAATGAAAACCAAGAGTTACTTTTGCCACATGGTACTACATAGACAGATTAAACATTCGGAGTCCGTAAACCATATGTAACTTTGATAACCATTAGCTGCGGTAATACATAAGCGGGATCATTAATTATTAGACTCAAACATTTAAAAATAGAAAAAAGAAAACAAATTTAAAAAAACACATAGCAACTTGTTTAAAACCCATGTAAATATGAGTTAAAAAACAGAGAACAACCTTTAAATTCAGATACTTTCTCCAGTGTTATATAGTCCCAAGTCTTTTCTAATGCTTTCCTAATCTTCAGGTTTGTTTCACCATCCAGATTCGCAGTCTGCAACCCATCAACAAACAAGAAATTAATGGCACGCAGAGAAAATTTTCAGCGAGAAGATAAGGGCACTACTAGCTCAGATGCTTGTTTCCAGTCCTCCAAACAAACTGAAAGCTTCCAAAAGTGAGAATAAAGGAGAACTATTCAGAAGCATAATAATTCAAACCTCTATGTAACAAACACCATCCAGATTTGTGCTAGCAAGGAATAGTAGATCAGCTGGAAAAAATGCATCCTGCTTTATCTGCAGCCAGTACACAAGCGAAGAGCGTAAATTTCGGGAAAATATAATCGTTTTACTTCTCAGCCACTTCCGGTTGCAGTTAGAGTTGATTTTAAGATCAGCTTTGCAGGGTGGAAATTTGATGGTACAGCACCTAAGTCATAAGAGAGATTGATTTGCTTCTTTTTCGACAATGTTCAATTTTTGATGGTGGGTTTAAATAATTATCAATAGCATGGTCACGTTTTTTGAGGGACAATGAAAGTTTTTCAGGCATGCTTCAGTATGAAGCGCAATGGAAATGCCTGAAGACGTGGCGACTAAACTTTCAATCAATGAAGAGGTTGACAGAAACCAGCTGCCAGGCAACAGCTATAACTCACATGAAGACAGTAAAAGTAGAGAAACAAAGCTATCTAAAACAAGCAAAGGCAGCAGATCCATCCCTTAACAAGTGAAGACATGTAAAATGGCAGGATAAAGGTAAAGGCCATATACTTACCCTGACAATGTCCCCAACCTGCAGTTTCTTCCAAGGGATAGTTACCCACTTCTGATCTTGCAACATCTCTACAGTGGAATTATTGATTGCCATGTCATTTTGGAAACGTTTCTGCCATATTTTATGACGGGAAAAATAATAGAGAAAAATACGTAAGCAATCCGCAACCTGAAAACTTGACCTAAAAATTAAAAATATAGAACTTGGTCGCATAGGTCAAACAAAACGAACAAGTGTGAAACTTGAGGTCCCTCCCCCCCGGGGTGGGGGAGGGGGTTTATCTAGTGCAGTACTCACCCAGTCTTCCCAAGCTTCCTTAATGAGAGATACAAGGAGCACCAAGGACAGAGGAACCACATTGGTTATTGGACTAACAGGACTGCACGAAAGGAGAACTTCCTCTTAGTTGCACATGTGCCGCGAAGAAAAGGTAAGAGAGGGGCAACTTATGGAGAACAGAACCAATTCATTAACCCCCAAGTTACTTCTGTTTAAAAAAAATAATAATAAAAAATAAAAAATATTCCTGATATCTAGAAGATCACATGCAGCTATGAATACCAAATGCAAATACTAAAATATAGATGGTTTCTTGAGGTCAGCCAACAAATAAAATCAGATAACTCTTCAGTCTTTTATGATTTTATCAGTCTACAGATAATTTTTCAACCTGAAAGAGACACCATCAGGAAGTCTACAGGCAAACAACTCAAAGCCACATCATATCTTGGAGCAACCAATAGCTTTTAGGCTTTTACATAAATGACCAAAAAACCCATATTACCTATAGGAAGGAATGATTTCTCCATAGATCCCCCACCATACCTATCCTCATTATTCGGGTCCTTAATAAAGGAAAAGTGTTACCATACAACTCTATCGTATAGTTGCTGCAATTGCTCATCATTTTCTGCTATATATTTTCCATTCAAACAATAGCAATAATAATTTAACCCAGGCTCACAAATACAAACAAATCAATATTATAGTGAGTCTCTTCATTCTTCTTGACAAGCTACAGCTATATTATGTGACGTAGCTCCCACACCATACCTCGTCCCAAATTTTTTTTTTTTTTTTCCTCAAAAGGGAAAAATTATCCTGGTTCTTAGTACAAGATAAATATAACATACAACTCTACGGTACAATAAGCTAGAACCTTAATTGCCCCATCACTATATGGTATGTATTTCCCCTTCAACTAATTTAATCCATGTTCACAAACTGAAACAAATAAATATTGCAAAATCAAAGTTACGGCAGCTATCTACCCTTTCTTGTTGGAAAGCTCTATTTTATATTATGTAACATACCTCACTGGAGTGCATGACAAGATTGAGATCATAAGAAAGTAGAGGTTAGCCACCCGCCTGAACTGTCAACATAAAAATAAAAATAGCAGAAAATATGGTAAATCAAAAAGAAATATAACTGTGCACGGAGTTAGATGAGAAGGCAAGCATAACTGTTAAAAGATTTCTTATTCTCATTGCTCTCATTCATTAAGGAATATGGAAACAATCTTAATCCCTAATAATATATCACTACTTATGGACTTTAAACTGTAGAAATTCCATATGAAACTTATCTCTGCACATCAAAGTAGCAGAAAGCTTTTAAGAGTTCCATACTTTTTCTCTTTTCTTCTATGAGTAAAAACCCATATAATCCTTTATTTTAATTTTCCAAATACAGTAACTTACAAATTTCAAAATAAAATCAACCACAAGTTTCTACCATCAAGAATAATCATTTTTCAAGCACCTCCTTTGATTGATCAAAAGGTTCTAATTTTGTTAAGGACTTCCGGACCTGAATCATTCTTTGGGATTCATGTCCAAATGAGTTCCCAATGACCAAATTTCTAACAAGTATACCAGCAATCCATAAGCTCTGCTGGAGACTAAAAGGACAGTGTAATTCTCATCATAATTTTGTAATTATAATGGGAAAATTATAATGAGATGGAATGAGTGTAGAGAACTAATGTGTTTGAAATGTGGGCTTGCAATTGAGTAGTTGTCGGTGGTAGGTAACATTATAATGAGGGGAAAAAAGAGAGAATCAAACAACCCTCAAGTCTCAATGCTAGATCAGTTGTTACTCCTTATGTGAACCAACAGCAGCATTAACAAAAAGGACTCCACCCCAAGAGAAAAGGATGCTTCACGTTGAATTGGTTGCGAA
This sequence comes from Nyctanthes arbor-tristis, assembly GCA_963692815.1. Taxonomy (NCBI): domain Eukaryota; kingdom Viridiplantae; phylum Streptophyta; class Magnoliopsida; order Lamiales; family Oleaceae; genus Nyctanthes; species Nyctanthes arbor-tristis. The sequence goes on along the minus strand of CAVNYN010286603.1, from coordinate 46,064 downwards.
GCAGATAGCACCAAGCCTAGTTTTAGCAAGATATTGAAAGTTCCAATGCAAATTATTCCATTCACAGTTTACGATAGAGTGGCAAAAACTTACCTGTTCAAATAACCCCTTTGGTACAAATGTAAAAACGTCGTACTTTGTTGTTGACACGGAATTTCCCTGAAAAGGAGGAGCAAAACCCAGTGTTACCAAATGCATAAAATTTGTTCTCCACAAAACAAGAAAAAGAACACATTTGCATTGTTGAATTTTAAATTAAAAACATTCTAAAAATGAAAGTTGCAAGTGACAACTAATGCCATCCAAGTGGCAGTACACCTGGTCAAATGAGATTGTCCACGAGCATACATATGACACTATCAACTCTTCAAATGAAAAGGAAAATCCTCCTGAGATTCATTTATAAAGAGTATCTTTTGCTTAGCCTCTCAATTAAGATCGCAGCTTGCTGTCATGACCAAATATTCAGATTCTTATTTTCAATTCGTTCCAACAAAAAATAATGCCCATTATGGTAGCTCAGTTATATTAATCACATTTCAGATTTATCATATTTATATTATCTTCTTAGAACTTCTATGTTTATTTCACATAACAGAAAGAATGTCCTCTTTCGATTCTTTTTTCACTCTTCTCCCGTCGTACAGAATATCTATTGTGGCAGGCAAGACGTCATTATGTATATATTCATCTAATTCATGGTATTACTTCTTTACATTGAACAGTCCCATTTCAAGGAAATTTGAAAATTATGAGTCTGTATAATATTGATTTTTGAGAGTTGATATTGTGAAAGATTATATTATGGAGAACTTTTGGTTAAAAAGAAGTATGGGGAAATGCAAAAATTGATCTTTCAACGGATGTAAGGTTGAGAATGAATTTGGAAAAGAATTGATTCTTGAAAAATTAATTCCATACACTCCCAGTGTATTAATGTATGCTTATCTGTGCATTGCCATAAACACCCCAGATGTACTTCTTTTACCATAATATCTATTATTATATTTTTAACATCCTTGTAAGTTTCTAGAAAGCTTAACCTCACTTTTATGGGTAAAAATATTCACAGCTTCCATTATTTTTTTGTTTCATTGCCGTTTTCTAGATAGATGTTAGTGTCCAATGTATCAAGCTGTTTCAAATTTATTACTCCCTCTGTCCTGTAAAGATAGTCTGCTTCCATCCATTCCAAATTATAGTCCATTTTCCTTGTAGAAAGGTGGTTAGCTTTTTATGTACCCTTATTCAATGCGTATTGTTATCAACAAATACGAAAAATACTGAAGTAGAATAATAAATAAATGGAAGGGTACATTAGAAACAATGTGCTTAAATTTTACTTTTCCAACACTAATTAGAGTTCCTTAATTTGTGAAAAATGAAAATGGACTATCTTTGTGGAATGAAGGGGGTATAATCAAAATATATGGGAAATTACAATGTCTTTAAGTGGGTGTTTGACTCTCATTATGGAGTTGAATTAAAATGAGAAAAGCATAATTACGTGAAACGAGTGGTGGAGATTCAATGGATATATGAAATATGAGTTGTCAAATTAGCGATAGGTAGGCTTATAATTTGGCAAGGTAAATGAGAATCAAACTCAAATAAGTAATAGGGCGAAATAAGGAAGCTTTACTTTTCAATGGAATTCAACAACTGCAAACTTCTGTTCAACATTTTATTAAATAAAAACATTTTAAGTATAAATTAACAATTGCATGCATGAAACAACGTTGTGTAACGCGCTTTATAAAGGAAAACCATCAATCCTGTCATTGGCCGGTGATAAAAAACAGAGAAGACATTACTCGAATCCAAAAGTCATGCAAGAATCCAAAAGTCATGCAAGTGCTATTCTGATAATCAGATTTCAAGAAAACTCTTCATGGCCAACTTCCCCCTTCTCCCAGGCCTAACAACTAGCCGTGAAATTCCCAACTATCTAAATTTTTTATCAGAAACTGACATGCAAGCACTTTAGTTCTTTGACCAATAAAATCTCTTTCACAATTGAATAGCAAAACAGAAAGGGAAATGCGACAAAAGAAAACCCTGAATGGGGAGAGTGTTATCATTGTCCCTAGCAAACTAAAACCCTTAGATAAACCTCAAACGAAAATATATTGAACTTGCTGAAAGACATTATATTCCATAACACAATGCACGACACCACTCTTCCGTCCATTGCACCCCGTAAATACCAAAATAAACCCAAAAACAGATAACTAAGAAACAAACCAAATTGCAGCACAACGAATTACAATTAAGTTAAAAGGGGGACCTTGAATTTGGTGATGGCGTTGGTTTCACGATCATTGCAAAAAACGGTTCTATGACCTGGTGCCTGCGGCTGGACCTTCCCTAGCCTGACAGATCGAGACGACGGGATGTGCTCCATCGAGGCCCCGCCTCCTTCGCCGCCTCCACCACCACCCCCTAATCTAGATCGCCTCCAACCTGACATCTTCCTCTCCCGACACTTCCTTCGATCTCAACGGATCGAAAGCACCAAAACAATTCAACGATTTTCAGATATATTGCAAAGAAATAGAATTAAACATGGTAGAATTTTTCAATACGAAGAATTCAATTTTTTTACAAAATAAAAATAAAAATAAAAATTTTCGTTTTTTTTTTTTTTCTCTTTTTGTCCTTTTTTGTTTTGATCGTTGAGTGAATCAATGGAGGGGCAATTTTTTCCAATTCATTTGGGGCCTCGTTTTTATATGTGAATTTCAATCCGCGTCAAATATTAACTTCCCGCAGTATTTCTCCACGCCTAACTCGGCGCGTGCTTTTGACGTTTTTCCGGGGTTGAATTTCCTTTGAGAGGTATTTGGTGTCCCAGTATTTTACAATTTTGACAATCAAGTCCCCATCCTTCTGCTGAGACTTTAATCTTGGAACATCTCGTTGGGAGACCAATAATCACGCCGGATCAACACCACCTAAAAAAAAAAAAAGTCAAGGCTATCTGGATATACACATAGATAAAAACTATGATAAAAGAGAGTTTAAGTTACCTTATTAACCAACCCCACACAGTTGAAGATCCATAGTCATTTTAGGGATAATAAGGTCATTTAAATCTCTTTTTGTTATGGTTTTTGTTCATATGTGTGTTTAAATAGATTAATTAAAAAAAAAAGCACTTAGAAGTCACAAAATGGGCTTAAATACCGCGAATTAAAATAAAGAAAGCAAGCACTCACATCAAAACACGAAAATTAATTGGAATAACAAATCTGAAATTGGACAATGATAATGACCATTAATGGAGAAACAGCAAAACGAAACAAAATACACAACAAGAAATCACAATAGAAACCCCATTTAAAAAATCAAGACCACAAAAAACAAAGAAGAAGAAAACAGAATGCACGGTAGTAAGGAGCATCATACCATTGTCGCTTTAATTGCAAACATAATTTGTTGCTGTAGAGCCTATTAGAGCCTACAAACAAAAACAGAGAAACGATGGTTTGCAAAGGGGAAGAAATGTGAGTGAATATAAGAAATGGAGGGGTAAAATTGGAAAATAACAAATCATAGTTAGGTTGTACAAATTTGTTGTACAAAATCGCCTCCAGAGTAGTGTACTGATGTGGTAAAAAAAAAACTGAGATGAAAAAAGACAAAATTGGAATTCAAAAAAATTATCGTCCGAGTTGTACATTGCGCTTTAAATGTTGTACAATTTAGCATCTTATGTGGCAATTCGAATGAGCCACTTATATATATATAATATATATTTAGGATTAGGATTAGGATAGTATAATAATAGATACATAAAATATGTTCTTGATGGACGAGAAATATCTATCTTGATGTAAGGTTTCATACAAGATGCGGAGCATGCATACTTAAGATTGTAAATAAAACTTTTATCTCTATTAAAACTCAAAATGTGAATAACTAAAAGAAAAATATAGCCGCATCAACATTTTATATCTTCAACTTTTCTATTATGTTTTTATAGTCAATTTTCTCATTTACGTTTGTATACTTTAATATAACATAACATATAAATAATAAAACATATAATAATAAGTGAAGGTTATGAATGTATTGTACAATTATAATTTGATGGGCGAGAAAGAAGGTCTTTTGGATATGGTAACTGTTTTTCAAATTACATTAAATGACCCGTTTTCTTAAACAAATTATCCTTCTCTTCAGATAACACTTATGTGTTATTCATCTATTTATTTAATTTAACATTTAGGTTATCAGATGATACGGCCTATATAGTATTCATAAGTAGGAAAATGAAGGCTATAATTGGAAGATTAAAACATGATTGCAATGCTTAAGTTGGGAGGCTGGAAGCAATTTATACTAAAACTGCTAGTTGCGATGTGTTTGACTTGGAATAATATATTCATCAGTTGAAAAAGGAATTATTCCAAAGAATCGAAGCTCATCGATTGTTTCCCCGCAATTATTTGCAATCAATATTATCTACGAGAAAAATATTATTTATAGGTAATCTGTTACCAAATAAGAGTGAATTTATAAGCTTAACACTGTGTACTGTATAATTGAGAAAAAATAATTTAAAGATAAAATGGTGAATTTACTCTATCTTGTGAACGATTACTTGAATTATTATTTATAAATAGTAGGACTCTCTATACGATTGGGAAAAAAATTATATTATACCCTTCAAAAAGATATTATACTATAGAAGGTGTGATTTGAACAATTTAGGTCTACACTGAGGATAATTTAATATCTTGTTAACAATTAGCTAAACTAAAAATTGACCTCTAGCTCTTGCAATCCTATCTTGTTACTCGCATTTATGCCCCCATTAACATTTTATTTCCATCTTAAAATTAATCAAATCAATTGTACGCATATATTTCATCAAAAACAATTGTGCTATTATTATATACTCAATTCTTCACAAAATACTTCTTTTCGCTATTTGCCAATATTCACAAATCATTTTTATTTAAAAACAGAACATAGTCAAATAAATCACATCTACATATTTGACAAATAATTCATATTTAAACAAAACACTTTGTGAACACCCAAATGAGAAAGGTAATTCATGATAATCACCGACTTGGGGAAGGCTGTCTACTTTGATTATTATTCTTTCCATACCGAATTTTTAGCCGACAGTACGTGCTTTTCAAAAGAATAATAATGCTATTTATTTAAACTGAAAAGTCAGCAAATCCTTATTAAATTGATAAAATAATGATCTACCCCATCTCCAAATATAAAATTGTCAACTAAGTTTCATCTTCAATCTAAATAGAACCACTCTTGAAAATGCTCTCTCAGTGCTCCTTGAGATGCACTACGATTGATAAAGAAATTCAAGAATTAATTGGTCAATAGAAGTTTCTTTTTTATTCTTCAAAAATTGTCCGACATTGTACAATCCAATAAAGCCACATAGGAATTGTTTTTCCATACGTAATAAAGAAATGATGCCTGTTACAATATATGTATCCACTTCTTTCATACACGGAAGGGGAGTGTTCTGATACAAGAGCTCAAACCAGATAAAAATGGTAATGCAATATACTTCTGATGAAGAATTGATTATAATTCTGTAGTCAATAAAGGAACTTATATTGCTTTCTCAATGCTTTTATTGGTAACTAATGAGAACTATGAGCTCATGATGTTCTTTCAAACCCACCACCAATCTGCATGTGCAGCCATTCTGGTGAGGAACCCCTATCGTATTCCCTTGTACCTTGTGAACCGAAATTCATGCTCAGAGAATCAAAACTTTGCTGAGCAAACTGCAAGATCGAGACATGGTAAAGCATTAATGGGTAGTAAAATCAGGGGATAAATTTTGTATTTAGTACATCATTTCTTTCCCATTTTTCTTTGAACGGTTTTAAATTTATGCTGAAGCTTCCCTTCCAGTATGCCAATCTTTCTTTTGCTAAGTTTATAGTAATCCATGGAAATGAAGCTGTCTCAGTTATGCATTCTTCTCCCAAGAAAAGTTGGCAGTCTCATCCATCTATATATTTGTAGTTCCACACTGAATAAAATAATAATGACAATGACCTAACCTTGGAGAAACCAGTCTTTGTGTTTGCTTAAACATCAATCCGCCTTTAATGGGTTTAGAAGGTGACTGCTATTGAAATTTCAAAGTAACCAACACTCAAATGAAATTCAGGGAGTAGAAATTTGTGCTTCTAGCACTTACATCTTTCAAAGGAAATCCTTCAATGCCAGGGTTCGCTCTTGCATTTACTGCTTCAAGCTTCATGGAGAGGAACTGAGACAAATGATCCATTATTATTCCATATCCCAAAGAGAGAAGCAGCATTTGCATCTCACTACAGAAACAAAAGCGGTTTCCTCTTTTGTCCCTTTTCTTTGTGTGTTGTGGGGGGGGGGGGGTTGCTAGAGAGAGCATTACCTCAACTTGGCGTTGTAGTGACTGGATATAATTAATTATTTCATCAAGGACCAGTGATTTGCCAATAACCTGAAACAACCATCACCAATCTTAAGATTTCCAGTTCTAAAAATTTTACCAGATCCAGAAACTCAATCACAACATGGAGTCTAAAACTTTACCGATAAGATGAAATAAAATGATTTGTGCTTCTGCAGTGAAATTGAAAATAAGGATGCGCACATGCTAGAAACAGAAATCAACCTGATGTGATATAACGTCCAGGGACAATGTACAAGAACATAATGAGAAATATAAAGCCTACAGCAGAAACCAGAAGCATACCTGAAACTAATGATTTTTATTTGCGGTGAAGATTAGCCAGTTTATATATGAACTAAAAGCAGCAAATTGCAAAAAGGTGGCTGTTTGCACTATTAAGTCTATAACTTGCGAGGACACTATCCACTTCATACTATACAGAACTTAGGAATGTTCAAGCACCAGAAGTTTGGTGCCATGGCACAATGATGTGACATATATCAGCACATCACCACACCCTCCTTAAATCATATCAGCAGTTGATGTTATGCCACATGTCCAGTGCCATTACGGCACTAGATGTATGGTGTTTGAATATTTTCAGTATAGAACTACCTCCTTAGGTGTCTTTTCCTCATCCTAATTTCTCAATTGTCAAGTGTCAAATTGTAAAATTTAAGGGGATGACAAGCATTTGAATTATCCCACAAGAGGTGAAAGAAATAATAAGACTTCCAGTCATCCTAATCTTGCTTTATGAAGTGGTAAGAAAACTCTTGGGAAGTGCATGACAGTCCACAAATGGAATTATTGCCAATACTTTTTTTTTCGAAAGGTATATTGCCAAGACTTTAGTGTATGTATGAAAACAATAAATGACAAACATTATCCACTGTGAATAAAAAAAAAAAATCAATGAAAAAAGCAGACTGTCTAATAATTCAAAATTTGGAGCGTATACATATGTCATATCACTAATTGCCATAACTCAATCGCTTACACTTTCAGAAGAGCTTTTATCTCAAAAAAGACCACAAGAGAATCTCCAATAAAATAGAAAAACAAGATCTCCTATTGCACAGCATAGAGCACATTTCTAACAGAATAGAACTTCATCTTGGAAGAGAGAAAAAGGGGAAAAAAAGGGAAAAAGAAAAAAGGATCACTGTTCGGGAGGCTATAACACCCGAAAATGCTGATACTTACTTTATTACAACCAGGAACTAAATCTTGAAGAATTTTCATCCTTTCATTTATTTTTTCTCTCCTTGCCTGCACCAAAAGAAAGATAAGAAATATTCACTTGATATGGATTTCCATGATATTCTTCATCATCAATGCACTGTTACAATAATATAATAATTATTTTCTTAATTGACAACTATCTTACAGATGAAGCCCAAAAAGTTACATCTAGAACATAGATCAAAAGAGAATTGAGGTAAAGAAATTACTCTTTCGGCTAAACTGTGACTATCAGTGGCTTGGCCTCTTCTAGCACGGACATGTATATAGTCCTGCTTTGGAGGTTCAGCCGGTTTTGCAGGCTCCTCTGCTGCCTTGCCAGAACTCCCTTCTACTTCTGCTTTATTTTCACAATTTGCATCCGATCTAGCCGCTTTTAATCTTTTACTATCTTCTTCATTCTGCAGAACACCAAAATTATTTTCAGAACCCAAAACAAAATGAAAGAAATTAACTCCCTCACAGTAAATCACAAAAGGGAAAAACTTGCTGCCATCCACTTCCATGTCCCTTTCAATTAATGCATACATAGATATATCTAAATCGTGAAGAAATGACAACAGCGTGTAAATCCAATAGAACAAATTCAAAAGGAGACCATCAAACTAGTGTAAAGTAGCACAACAGAACTACACAAACATCAAGCAATCCAATTGCAGCAAATAGCTCCAAAATACAGTGAATCTCACATATTTAACATTTAGGAATTAAAGTAAGCAGGAGAATATCCACAGATTAATAGTAGAATACATGTACATATTCAAATCATAATTGAGTTAATTCCTGAATCGAATAACTACCAAGCCGTTATCACTATTGTTGCCATCACTGTTGCTAGTGGAAGCTCCTTTAGTGCGCTCATCCTCCTCGCGCCGCTTTCTGGAATTATAATTCGATTTCTGATCGGTCACCATTAGATCCACACCCACATTTCCATACGACGCCGCATTAGCGAATCCCGGCCACATCTCGGCAAAGTTGTACATTCCTCTTCCGCCGTCTTTCATCATCGGATCCATCCGAAACGCACCCGAATCAGAGTAACGAAATGATCATATAATCATGGAAATGCGTGCATCGATATAAACGGAATTTTATGGATAGGTGGATTTTTTTTTTTGGGGGGGGGGACAAGGGAGTACAGATCTCCTTCGAAACAGTGGAGTTTGTTGGGTGTGCGTACTATACCAACTGGCGTACACTAACTACCAACACCATTCTCTCACTACTGGTTCATTCTAGAGAGAGACTTCGGGAGTTGAAAAGAAGTGAATTTGACTATTTGAGTGAGCATTTATCGGAGCGTCTAGCGACTCTAATGTCTTGAGAATACAAATAATTTTATATTCTCTATCTACAGTTGGTTCGCATAGACCGGATTATTTGTAAAAGGATATTTGTACATAATTCCGTGCGAAATACTGATGTATAAGGAAAATGCTACTTTGTAAGGAACTTTTCGTAGATTTTTTTTTTTTTTTTTACAAAATAAGATAATTTTACCATTATGCTCCGATACATATTGCGTTATTCGAAAAAAAGTTTACTACTACCTTTGTGTAAAAAAAAATGTGTAGTTTTTGTTCGTCTATCTCAAACTATAATCCAATTTCCTTTTTAAAAAGTAGTTAAAATATTAGTTCTCTTATAAACTCATATTTAATGTGTATAATTATAAAAAAAGATTATTCAAGTAGAATAATTAATGAATGCGACGGTATAATAGAGAAATAATGTTAAAATTTACTTTTTCAATAATATTAAATGAATACTTCTTAATTTATGTGAAAAAATATAACTATAGTTTTAGGACGGAGGTAGTACAAATTTCCTTACAAATAGCAGGATTTGTGGGTTTATAGTGCCGTGAATTTTGTAGTTTGTCAAGACGAATTTTGCTACATGAACAAAAAAAAATTGGATAGACTCTTCTTTTTTTTTTAAAAAAAAGACCAATCTAGTATAATCTTGTTTCTTCGCACCTCATATCAACTTTAAATCTATAATGAATATCATATGGGCCACATAGGTGTGCAAAAAGGACTAATTTTTGGTATTTCACAACTATATCAAACTCGGTATTTCAAGCAATTGAGGTTACAATAAATAAATATTAGACAACTCTAATATTTATATTTACCATTTTTGAATTGAGCACACAGGTATTAAATGAATGCTCCAAACTTTGGGTGCACCACCATTTGTATGAAGCAAATCTTTTTTAGTCATGATATTAATATGTTAAGTAGGAAATTAGTTAATGACAAAACGATGGTCCGTTAAAACGGGAGAATCGAGTTCATACGCCCTTTATTTATTAGCAAAACCAATGTACATTTTATATAATGCGTTGACACATCAAACTACAATTAAATAATAATAGTAAGATAGTAGCCAATTCTAATTTCTCCTTGGTGCTATAGGGCATACATTCATGATGATAAATAATATAACATGCCAAGCTATCATTTGAATCATAAAATTTTCATACCAAAGACATATATAGAAGTCAATTTATAACCTTATATTTTGAGCACGACTTAATCCAAAAGTCAATATTCCAAACCTAGTAGAAATACAACAAATTCAAGGTGTATTCTCTAGTTTATCATTATATTTTTAATTTTTTAATTTATTTTCAATTTTACATTTTAAGTAAAAAATTTTTAGAAATGAATTTATTTTCTTCGTTATTAGCCTCGTCATATGTTAACATTAAAAACTCTCAAAAACACAAAGCAACATTTTAGATTCTTTTTCATAAAAATTTTCCTTATTTTTAAAAACTTATTTAAAAAATATAAAGGCAATTAAGCTTTCAATGCTCTGAAAAAACTTCTGAAAACAACTTGAAAACAGCAAGGATAACATACCCTTAATTTTTGGTTATCATCTTATTAATCTATTCAATTCAATGAGTGCAATTTGTACATACAAAGCATATAAATTTTATAAGCACACTCTTAAGTTTATACACACAGTTAAAAGTTGCCATTTTAAGAAAAATTAGATTGAGAGGTGTTTGAAAATGGTGTCAGAGATATTTAACATTTTCAGAGACATTTAAATAAATAAAGGGAGCGTTGTATATATATATATATAATATATATAATATGTACGAATAATATTTCTCAATTTAGATTAAAGATATTTAAATAAATACATATAGGCACTGTGGATAAATTTTATACATATATACAACTATTCAACACATACGACTGGTTCATCGAGTTTGATGCAGTCAAGCTCAAGTAACAATACTGAAAAACGGAATTACCGGTAAAGGGACCAAAGCGCTTTATTAATGATTATTGGATTGTAATTTATGGGGTCTATTTGCGGAAAGATTAGGGATAATGATAGTTTTTGGAGTTGACAAATTATTAGCGTTTTTGGGGTAATATAAATTCTGGATTGACAATGAACTCTGCCATCATTGATCGGCCCACACTTTTAGATTGATGGATTTTCCTATACCTAACTACATGAATTTTATTTTGCCTAACATGCATGCATATACATGTGTCAAATATTTAAATTACAAACATTTTATGCTTATAGTCTAAATGTATGTCGTGTATTATACGTATGCATAATAACATATAAGCGTGGGCAAAATAAAATTCTTGTAATAACAAACGCTATTTTTATTTATCAATCAACCTTTTGTTAGCCAAAGCTTCATTCGTCTATGGACTCTTGTGTATCTTATATACTGTCTAGTAAAAATAATTTACTTTTTATTTTGTTACATTATATAGAAGAAGAAAACTTTAATATCCTTGAAAAAGTATATAATTTAAGAGTATATTATATGTCTTTTCATTTAATTAATACTAGATTTTCACCCGTGCGTTACACGGTTGGACATCTTATCAAAGTATATACGTAAATATCAATATTTAGTTTTAATAAATTATAATAAATAATAAGTAAAAATAAATTTTCGTTTCTATTGGCATCATCTTACAATAAATATAATGTACAGTAAATTGAAAGCAATTAATCCAATCTAATTTTTCACCCGTGTGATGCACGGAAAGAATAATTTAAAATAATTTAACTTATTATAAAGATTTGAGAAAATAGATTCTCACATGTGCTAAAAAAATTAAAAACTTGATATCGTATAAGGAGAAGACTACATAGAGGGGTAGTTATTTTCTTTTTAATTTTATTTTTTTAAATTCTTAATTATTAATAGTTATTTTTTTCAAGTATAGTTATATTTTATTTTAATTTTTGTTGTATGATATAAGTATTCAATTCATAAAAGTATCAATTATATTAACTTTATTTGTGTGCGTCAAGACCCATGTGATATGATGATATCATAGTCAATTCTCAAACATTTGAATAAATCTGCTCTTAATTGTTGTTTTCACATTGAAATGAAATAAAGATTTAAAAATATAAAGATAAGATAACTTAAACATAGAATTATAAAGATAAGATAGAATTATGAAGATAAGATAATTCAAAAATTAAAAACCAAAAAGTAGAAGGGATAAACATCAAAGTTTCCGCATTGGTCACCACAAACCAATCAAAATGACCAAAAAGCCCCCACTTGAAGCATTTGGGCGGGAAAATTGCGGTCAAACTGTACTACAGCACCTCTCATTTTATTAATATATAGATTTTACTTTAATATATTTTTTTTTTACCAAGAAAAGTGGAATATAATTTAATAAGGAGAAAAAAAATAAAAGGACTATATTTGCGCGACGGAGAGTGAAATTGATCCAGTGTCATATGTATGATATACTATAGCACTACATGGCCACGTGGTGTGCATCAAGACGTGTTATATGATTATGATTAATCATGTGGTGTGTCTCGATATACGCCACATAATCATACGGTGCCACAGTGTGTCATACATATGACGCTAGAACGGAACTTCGATGGAGAGAGTGTGATTACTGATACTCAAAATTATTTTGTGTTGTATTTTTTTTTTTTTTTGATAGATAAGGAAAATGACTTTTTTTTTTTTTGCATATACATACATACACACATATATATTTATATATATGTGTATATATATATATGGTTGCACATACTTTGGCTAGGCATTCTAGAAATCATTTTGAGTCTTTTACCCTTTATCTTGTACCACCTTGGCTTTATTCGGTATTGAACTCTGATGTAATAGGTGACATTTCTAGTAATGAAAATTAATCCTTTTGTTTCAGAAAAAAAAGGGAAATTACATACATACATATACGTATATATATATATATATTATACACACACCCAAATCAAATAAAAATTCCTAGATTGTTTTTTTCACTTACAACGAGTTTACAAGATTTTGAAAAACATAACGATAGTGTGCATCACGCACTAGTATATTGCACTTATTTTGTGCTTGTTTATTTAATTTCTTAGTTATTTATTTATTCTTATTTAACGACTTTATTATCAATAAATTTAAACTATTATTATTTAACTACATCCTAAAAATATAAAAATGGCTTAGTGAAATTGGCACTGTTTTTTGCAATTGGACGACTATTTTTTTGAATTCCAATATTACCCTTAATCCTCTTTTCTTCAGTCGTTTCCCGCCTCCTGGCCACAATTTCACCCATTATCCCCTCGTACCCTCCTCCGTATTGTTCACTTCTAGAAAGCAAAAACCCAATCAATGTGATCTCTACCCTAATCTGGAACGAAAGGCTCTGATTACCCAGTTATTATTGTTTTTCATCTGTAGAATCAGGTTTGTTTTACTCCGAATTTGCTCTTTAGCTCATCTTTTTCTTGTTGTTCTTCTGTTCATTTTTCTTCTACGAAATCGATCTTGTATTTCTTTGTCGTGCTTTATCTTCTCTGGGTTGTTGTTGTTGGTGTGTAGATCTTTAGTTTTGTGGTCGATTTTAGTTTGTGTGTTCTCGAATTTTTCCGGCTGCTTCTGTGGGTTTCCTTATTGTTTCAAAGGTTTTCAGTTTTTTCACAAATTTTAAACAGTTTGATACGACTTGTGGTAATTCATACCTGATTTATTCATCTTTGACATGAGATGACTTTACCATATGCTGATATTGTGAAATGAAATGTGGATCTTCGTAATATGTAGAGCAGAAGAATTTATAAATGTAGTAAACTGGTCAATATGTACAGCACTTGGATTGCTAGGAAGTAACCTTAGTTATTCACGGTATAGAAAAGAAAATTGTGGATGTAGAAGTAATTCTAGGGACCGAGCTGAGTTAGTTTGTAAAATTTCTCTAAATATGAGAATTTCTATCAATTTTCTCAGCTAAGTATACAGGGATTAGCTACATTCCTTTTGTTTGTGTTGGCAGAAAGATGACTAGGAGGCTTTAGTAGGAACCATATTGGGCAACTAGAGACTGGCTTAGACAAGTACTTAGATATTTGCATAAATCACCATCATCGTTGAGCTTTGCGGGTGTTAGTTTCAGGGTTGGTAATATCTTTTCCTTGAATCTTTGCCTTTGTTTTTACTACCCAAAATTAAACTCCTTCACTACTTCATTTCTGATAATTCTACCCTTCCTATTTTTTGATAATATCTTTCCTTCCGCTTCTAATAGTTAAAAATTCTGTCTTGAGGAATAGTTTTTTTTTTTTTTTGAAGGGATAGTTGTAAATAAATATTTTGTCCCTTATTTTAAAAAAAAATTCAAATTAGATCCTTTGGATGATGTATTTGGCTCTGATTAAACTACTTCATTTTAAGGAACTTTACTTTCCCCTTAACAAATTTAACTTTTTCCTAAAATAATTAATTTAATATTATGTGGGTGAAGTTAATATGTATGTGCATTATTATCATGAAAGTACGGTAAGTGTTAATTTCAAAAAGAGATATTTTATTTTCTAAAATAAATTATAGAAAATGTACTTCAAATAGTATAAATGTTAGCCAAACATATTATTAATTCATTCATATTACATTTTTTGTATTAATCTCTGGTTAGTGGTGCTTCTTGTTGTCTCTAAATACAAATACTACAGTGATCATAACAAATTGATTAGTCACATTGATGTATTCTTATTGTTTCATTTTCTAACTTGTGATTATAGAAAGGGATAGCATTGCGGAAGACGTAGTTCGAAGGCGCCAATTTCTTTGCATTGGTAAGACCTTGTCTGTTCACTTTGGATGTTGACCTAATGAAATTCCAACTTTAAGCATATGTTTTAGTTTTTGTTAATTTTCAGGTTTTGTATAATGTAATGTGTTTTTATATTTTTATAGGTATGTACGTTATAATATAATGTAATGGTTTTACTATTTTTAAGCTGGAATACAAAAAGTACATAAGCTTAATTTTTCTTCTTCTCAGTTTCTGACGTATTATTTGGTGAGTTTTTGGAAGCATACAGTTCTAGAGGCTTTCAAAGTTTTGCAATTTCTGCTAAAAACACTGGGCATTCCATTTAATCCTTTTTTCTTTGCAATAACTTTATGGTTCTTTCGTTTTCATACTCCAATGTATTGATAGGGTTAGCTTTTTTTTTATGATTATAGTTTTTATTTGATATTTTTTAAGACTTTGTATACTATTCCATGCACATGAAGTGAGACTTATTGATAAGTTCTTTTACCTTAACTCTGTGCGCCTGGTGATGTTTTAATTTTATGCAATTAAATATAAAACACTTGGATAATTTTTGTAGAAGACTTACCATTTAATTAAGCAATAGTTGCTGAGAAATAATATGCACAGTCAATATAATTATTTAAATAACATAAAGAAACTCTAATAAAGAGTTATCAATTATTAAACATATGCCCTGAATATTAAATGCTGTCTTTGAACTTGATTTTGGGTTATTCTATTAGGTGCTCTTAAATCTTAAGAAATGATGCATTAATTTTTCTAACTTGTGATTATAGGAAGGAACTGCATTGCAGAAGGCGCAGTTAGCAAGGGGCAATTTCTTGGCATTCGTAAAACCTTGTATGTGAACTTTGGATGTTTGACCTAATGAAATTCCAACTTTAAGCATGTGTTTTAGTTTTTGTTAATTTTCAGGTTTTATATAATGTAATATGTTTTTATATTTTTATATGTATGTACGTTATAATGTAACGTACATTGTTTAATATAATCAATATAATCATTGTCAATTTCCCAGTGTTACCTCATCAAATATAAGCTCCAAATGGCTTTAAATGTTTAATATAATCATTGTCAATTTCTGTGCAATGCACGGCCAATGCACTAGTAGTTGAAATAATAAACAAATGTGAAGAAAAATATAATCAAATTTGACAATGCGAACTAAAAGTTCAGCAGTTAAGACCCGTATAGCCTTATGACGTTCTAGTGAGCCTTTACACCATTGATTAAGGGCTCAATTCTTATCTTTTACAATTTCTTGTAATATCGGGGGGAAGGTTGTTGCCCCCACATTGCTAACTTATTTATTTCTACTAACTAATTGGCATGAATAAATAAGGGAGGACATGTGTCAATAAAGTAATCTCATGGTTATTTTTAGTTGGTCCATATAATACATTGCTAGAATAACTTACCAACATGTTGATGTTGGTAGGAGAAATTTTTTGTTCAAACTATATTGACTAAAGTTACTTAATTTTTTGTAAAAGTAATAGTCATTTATGTCTTTATATGAAACGGGCAGAGTATAAATGACGAAAATTATACAATACGTAAGTTTTCTTTAATCGAAGATTATTGTAGAGAATAATAATATATTAAGTAATGTCTTGATCTGCAATTTACCTTACAATTCTAATTGAAATTAATGATCTTGGATATGCCAAGGCTGGTCAGGTTCAATTCTTCTTGAATATTTTAGCTAACAAAAACTTGAAATGCCCCCTAGTTTTGGATAACATTAAATGCATTATCAAACAAAAGAAAGGGAGAATAAACAAATATATAAATTTAATATTAAGAAGTCAAACAAATTATGATTTCAAATTTTCAATAATGAAGTAGTGATTAGATGCTTACTTTTTGAGCGGGAGTTCAAATGGGATCTACCCTTCCCCTCTCTCTCTTCCCTTCGTATCCAAAAAAAATGGGGGAGTCAAACAAATTAAAAGAGTACATGTGATTCGAATTGGGTTGCAATTGTTAGATGTTTAACTTTCAGGTAGGAAGTCCCTAGTTCAAACCACACATACCCCTCCCCTATATCCCCTTGTGTGTGTATATATATTTGAAAAAAAAAAAGGATTAAATCATCTTAGGTGGTTTGCCACGTTTAAAAAAGGCATTCTTTATTGAAACTTGTTTCTACTTAAGAATGTGAGGTCACTTTAAAAACTTGAGACAATCTCTTATCACCTCATTTGTTAGGTGGCGACGGTGTCACCTATTGGTAGGCCTTTGTAAAATGAGTATGTTTCATTGGCTAAGCATATCATGTAGACACATGGCATACCAATGTTCTTCAAAATTGAGAAGGGATGTGTTTCACTGTAATTTGATACATGATTGATTAGAAATGAACTAACACCAAAGGTCTTTAGTACGACATAAGTCATTCTCAAACCACTCACTTTCTAACTGTCCAATTACTGCTGGTAACCGGAATGGACACGGGAGGATCGTTTATTCACCCTCTATAAAAAGGTAAAGGAAGAACTACTTCTCTTTCCCTAAACAAGTAAATAAGATTTTACTTCTTCACTTTTCTCCTTCAAGACAATGATTCTAATATCAGAGTTTATATCAGGGAGTGAGTCCCATTCATTTTCACATGTTGGGAGATTCACTTGGAAGTCCGGCGAGAACACGGCGAGAACAAGCTCCGGCCAACACTAGTAATCAGTACAGAATTGTGACATTTTTACTCCAAACGACTAGAAAACACTAGTAGTCATCATGCAGTTGAAATTGGGTGCTTTTACCCGCAACAATTGCCTTATTAGTTCTCTCTTTTCTAATAGTAATAAATCCAATAAATTTGGCCGTGCCATATTTATCAATAAGCCAAGAACTCTTTCAACTGGACAAGGCAATGACGAGGTGAAAGGTCCTCAAATCAGTCTTCATACCAAACTTCCCACAGTATTCTAATATATTCAGACATATATGACCGTTCTAAGGGGCTTTGCCTACTTACTTTATTAGACAAGTAAGCACGAGTCACCCCATTATATACTAATTATAGTTGACAGCAATTAACGCTTGATTTTATTACAAATAAATTTTTTTTTGGCGTTATTATAAATAAATTTTAAAATATTAAAAGTTATAAAATCTAAAAAAATAATAAGAAAATTTGCTTTTGTTTTCCAATAATTAATGGTTAAAATTGATTGTCCACCAAAAAAAAAATTCTTTTGAAAAAACAATATCAACCGTACCGTGCTAAAATTACATAAGATGAAGATAATTTTTATTGAAATTTTGTTTTGTTAATGGTCAATCCGACGTTTTCTTCTAGAAAGGGCATTCAATACCATACCCCGTGAAAAATTTCCCAAAATGGCAATGCAAATGCTGTACATTGTTTGGTTATGCATTCATCTTAGTCAGGTAATTTATAGTGTTAGGTGAAAACAAGTAAACAACCAATTCTCCTATTCGTTTCACATTGAAATACTCCTTTTATTTATGTTTTCAACAACATAATAACACAGTAATCGTCAAAGATAAACTCTATTTTCATTGTTTAGCATTGACAAGCTCATTTATCATACATCTACTAAGTGGCACTTGAACTAACGATTCTAACCTCTACGTTTGTGCCAGGCATGTGTCAATGGTTGCTTGCTCGAGCATACTTCTAAACTGAAATACACATTACCAAAACAAACAAGGCTCTATATAATTTTTCAGTATTTGATGGTTTTCACTATCAACACCCCCCCCCCCCCACAACAAAAGAAAAAAAAAGGCTATCAAAAGATTGAAGTTAAACTTGTGCTATTATCTTCTTTCTTTTCTATTTCAAAATAGAAATTGATAAAATTAATTAATTATATCCACATATCAGTAGGAAGTATCATTTGAATAAGCTATGTATGCATTTGAAACACTCACACATATATCTGTGTGTGATTTAAGAGTATTAACTTCGATGTCATGAAACCCTAATAAACATGAGATGATGGAACAATACTAGCTAGTACTAGCAATTATGTCAATATTTTAACATGT
Source organism: Nyctanthes arbor-tristis (assembly GCA_963692815.1). NCBI lineage: Eukaryota > Viridiplantae > Streptophyta > Magnoliopsida > Lamiales > Oleaceae > Nyctanthes > Nyctanthes arbor-tristis. Next base: position 27,266 of record CAVNYN010286603.1, on the reverse strand, counting down.
GCGATATGTGACACTATATAGCCAACTGAAATGAAACTAAAGACACTGAATTGAATTGAAATGAAATGAAATGAAATTAAGAACCCAAAATCCAGTCAACTCCAGCTAAGTATGAATTAATAATCCCCAAACACGCCCAGTGCCTTCCCAGCTCATCAATGGACTGAAGTCTGAATGTGGGTCAGGGCCTTGGCTCGGCCTGCTCGGGTTGTGTCTATACGCGTAATTTTCTATCGTTTTTACTTCATCATATTGTCAATATCAGACCATCAAGTCGAGAAGGTTTCTAAGATAACGTACACACTAACATTTTGATTTTCAAAACGTTGATTTTTCTATGATTGAAATCCCAAAAAAAGACAGGTTGATGTGATATAGGGCTGGCAACTCGATCCATTGTACATAGATGTGAATATGGACCCTTAGTACCAAATTATTAAAAGATTGAGGTGAAATGATAGATATTGTACAGGACCCATTTGGGATCTCATCAATAAGGGTTCCTAATCTGTCAAATATAAGTATACGGAAAATGTCCTCCAAACGACCTCTCTGTGGGGAACCAATGATAATGAGCTTTATGAAGGGAAAATTCAATTAATATAAGATTTTTATTTGTGTCCTTTGGGGCTGTCCTTGAAAAGATGAATCTAGAAGAGAGGATACTCGTGTCAGTTTTGCTTTGCATGCACAAACACGGTCCTTGTTTGATAAAACTTTTTTCAGTGTTTTTTGTAATTACTTAATAAAATGCGCACATAATTTTTCTTTAAATTTCATTGCATCAACAGAAAATAGGTAAATCTATATATTAATTAAATGAAACGAGCTACAGTACCATTGCACCGCTATTTTTCCACCCAAAAAATCTGTTAATATGGTCTTTTTAGACATTTTATTTCATATTACGTAATCTGGGTGGTGGTATTCTGAATTTTTGAGTTTTTTTAAAAAATTTTTTATTTACTTTTACCTTATTCTTTCACCATTTTGAAATAAGATTCACATTAAATTTAGTAATTAATAGATAATCTCTTCCGATCTTTTAATTATTTAAATTATAGATAAATTTGATTATCTAATTCTCTAACATATCGTGAAATTTGTAATTCATAATTAATAGAAATATCGTTAGTTTAAGTTAATTGAAAATTATAATTATAAACTTTTCTTACTTATTTCCGGTATAATTGAATATTCATAATTACGACTATTTTATATATGACTATTTTTGAAGATAAAAACTTAATTCTCATTACTAGAAAGATTCTTGTCAAGAACGGGATACATCCTGGGGGATGGGTTACTTAGAGTACAAGGAGAATGGAGTTTACGAGCTCTACGAGCTAAACAATGAGCCACGTTATTGCATTGCCTACTAACAAAATGCACTCTAAAATTGTTGGCTCCCTTAAGTAGTTCCTTGCAATCAGATACAATGAGGCCGAATTCTGACAGATCCTCCTGCCTTTCTACTGCATCAACCACCACTTTAGAATCTAGTTCGATGATAACATTTGAGAGATTCAAAGAGATTAACCATGCCAAGCCTTCCCTCAAACCCATGCACTCCACTACTTTAACTTCAAATCTCGCATCAAATAGTTGGGTACGACTCTGCAAGAAACTCCCGTGATCATTACGAATTAACATCCCAATACCCACTAACCCAACTTCATTAAAGTTAGCCGCATCGATATTGCACTTTGTCCAGTCTGTCGAAGGCTTACTCTATTTCACAACCCTACTTTGCTTCCTAATAATGGACCCCTCACTGTGTTGTGCAGCCCTCCAGTCATGGAGGTAGTTTAAGCCGTTGTTGACCACCATGCGAGGACTTTTGGTGAGATCGGAAGAGCACACTTTTCGTTTCGACAACTCCATACAGCCCATGCAACCATGGAAATCCCCTCCAATTGCTCCTGTGTCATTGAAATGCATAAATGAAAAAAGAAATCACCAAAATTATTGAAACTTCCATAATGGAACTGCTATCCTGCCAACGCCCAGCAACTTCTAGCAAATGAGCAATCCACCAAACAATGTGATAAAGTTTCAACTCCTTGATCACAAAGAGCGCAGACCTCATACAAATCAGTTCCTTTTTGAGCTAGCCTTTCCCGAGTAAGAAGACAATTTCTACATGCTTGCCAAACAAAAATTTTAACCTTGTTCGGGATATTAAGCCTCCAGATTTTTCTCCACTGACCAATAATCCTAAAAGAGTCCTCTTCATTACGAGCATCCATTGCCACCCTATAACTAGACTTTACAATATACTCTCCATTTCTACTGTAATGCCATACCATCTTGTCCGGTCTAGAAAAGTTACAAATAGGGACCCTACTGATTTCTTCCGCATCCCTACTACTGAATAGCTCCCGTACGACATCCATATCCCATTATTTCTGACCCATCTTGAACAGGTTGCGAACCATAATACTTTCTTCGCCATCCTCAGGTGTTGTCTCAAGCCGAAACTGTGAAGAACCGGGAATCCGTAGATCCCCCCATACTCTGATGGTATTACCGTCCCCAATCCTCCAATGACAACCTCTTTTCAAGATCTCCTACGACGCCCAAAGACTCCTCCAAGTATAACTTGGATTATATCCAACCGTTGAAGACAAAAAGTCACCTCTTGGAAAGTATCGAGCCTTTGAGGACCTTGCTAGCCAGTGCTTCGAGGTCATTTATCAACTTCCAACCTTGTTTGGCTGGCATAGCAAGGTTAAAGGCCCTCAAATTGCAAAAACCCAAACCGCCATGTTCTCGTCTCTCATATAGTTTATCCCACCGAAGCCAATTAAGACTCCTCGTGCTATTCGAGCATTTCCCCCACAAGAATGAATTCATAAGCACCTGAAGTTCATCACATAAAGAAGAAGGCAAAAGAAAAATTGACATGTAATAAGAAGGAATGGCTTGAGCCACTGATTTTACCAATACCATTCTACCGGCTTCAGATAACAATTTGGTGCTCCAACCTTGTATCTTCTTCCAAATTCTGTCTCTAAGAAATGTAAAGACTTCCTTCTTTTTTCTTCCTATCATTGAGCGCAACCCCAAGTATTTTCCAGAGTTCAATTGATCCCCCATACCAAGCACAACCGAAATTCTGCTCCTTACCTCCTGCTGGACATTTGGACTAAAAAACATTCCAAATTTTTCATAATTGACAGCTTGTCTTGATGCTTCCTCGTACTTTTGAAGAATATGCTTCATCTCAACCGATTCTTCTTCATTTGCTATAAAAAAGAAATAGCTATCATCTGCAAAAAGTAAATGTGTAACACTAGGGCGGACCGAGCAACGCGACAACCGTGAATCCTATCATTTATCTCCGATTCTGGAAGCAATGATGATAAACCTTCAGTGCACAATAAAAACAAGTATGGCGAGAGTGGATCCCCTTGCCTCAGGCCTCGTCCCAGAACAACCGGCCCAACCTCATGACCATTAACTAAAACTGAGTAGTGAACCAATGTAACACAATGCATAATAAGCTCCATCCAAGCATGATAAAAACCCATACGAATCAAAATTTTATTCAAAAACTCCCAATTGACTCTATCATACGCTTTACTAATATCTACTTTTATAGCCACGATACCACGTTTCCCTTTCTTTTTCTTTTTCATGTGATGAATAATTTCAAAAGCCACCAACATATTATCCATAAAGCATGCCGGGGAATAAAAGCAGATTGAGATTGTAATATGATACTTGGCAATAAGCAATGTGCTATACAAGATTATGACTATTTTTATGTATTATTAATTTATATAATCTTTACTAGTTTCACATAAGAAATATTTTTGCTGTACACATAATAGCACAACTAGCAATTATTTGTTATTTATCTAAATTAGTGCAAAAAAAATTATTTGCTTTACAATCGGGTTAAAATTTATTGTAAACTATACTGACTTTAAAATGACAAGAAAAAATTATATTATTGTTTGATTGATGTTAAAAATTAATTATTCCTTATTTGATAATATAACCTTATAAAATTTCACTATTAAAAAAAACTTAAAATTTCATATTACTTATTTTTTAAATAATTTGATATGTATTTCTCCTGCAACGCATGTGTGAGAATCTAATTTTCTTTGAAAAAATGTAAATTCTCTAATGGTTGATTATATTTATACCACCGCTTTTACTAATCACACCACTATTTCAAATTTTTTTCTTATTTATTAAAAAGATCGTAGAGTAAATGACTTAAATAACCACTTTTATATTTATTATTAGGTATAATATGAGATAAAAACCTAATTTATATTTTCACCTCTTTCCCTAAGAACCCTAATTTATTTATTACACCACGATCCAATATAATTTGATAGACTCTAAACCCTAATAAATACAAATTGAACTCCAAGGCTTCTAATTATTGACCTTTGAACAATCCTAGCATCCCTGCATAGCTTGAAATATTAAGCATGTGTTTGAAGCTCTTTATTTGCTCTCTCTTTTTTCAATTTATAATTTTACCTATTACTGATTTGACATTTGATTTGATAACTATTTAATTACAATCACAAATTTCATACCTTTTTACATTCCCAATACACATTCTCTTTATAAATACTACACTATAAAATGCATAAAAAGAACTTCAAACACATGCTAAAAATGACTTATCAGCATGATTCTTGTCCAGGAGAAAAAGAAAAAGTGAAGGAAGGGATTTAGAGTAATTGCTACAATATATATAATTAAGTCTTGGCACTGTTTTCCCGCTGTTTTTTTGGTGACATAAGTTAGGGTAAATTTGCAATTTGATGTCTTAATTCAAGGGTTCATTGGTATTTTGGTTCCATAAGTGAGGTTAATTTCGTACTTTGAAAAAACCTGATGAATTTTGTTGGGAAAGGAATGTCTGGTATTCTCTTTTCACCTTGAGACGCTCGACCCGATCTTCTTCTTCCCCAATTTAATATATTCTTCATCTTTTATTCGAATTTGAATTCGTTTTGTTCTTATCATTTCCTTACTGCAGATTGGTAAGTACGTGATTTCCGGGATCTCTATCAATTATTTGTTCCTTGCTGCGGATTGGAAAGTACGTTAGGGTTTTTTTTTTTTTTTTTTTTTAAAGATCCTTCCTGTGTTCTGTCATAGGAAGTTTCGAACTTTTTTTTTTTTTTTTATCATTATTACT
>CAVNYN010286603.1:0-21063 GCA_963692815.1 Nyctanthes arbor-tristis | reverse complement strand
ATTGGAAATTACGTTTGGGTTTTTTTTTTTTTTTTTTTTTAAAGATCCTTCCTGTGTTCTGTCATAGGAAGTTTCGAACTTTTTTTTTTTTTTTTATCATTCTTACTGGATTTATCGCCATGACTGTCGAAATTGGTCGATCGTTCACAATTCGTTTGTGAAATCAAGAAACACTGAACAGAACTCTGTTTATCTACACATAGTTGTTTTTGTAATTTAATGTGAATGTTCAAGGTTAATTAGGATGTCGTTTACAGCAGATAAGGCGATTAGGATGTCGGGGTTAATTAGGATTTTATCTCCACATAGTTTTTTATTTTTTTTAAACGATCTCCACATAGTTGTTTTTGTAATTTTATGTGAATGTTCTGGGCTAATTAGGATGTCGTTTACAGCAGATAAGGCGATTTGTGTGTTCACGCAGTCGGGCCTCTCCCTCCTGCCACAAAGCTTCATCACCGCAACCTTCAGCCCTCTAAACGATTCAGTTTTGTTTCAGATATGAATGGTGAACGGACATCGCTTTTAATCAACAAAATTACTAACTTCATGAATCCCAGCGTGCACTGGAATTTTTCGAATTGGGACGCCGGTTTTGAGACGATTTAAGGTCGATTCTTGGGGATTCACATCTTTCTCAACATCTACTCCACTCGCCACCTCCAATCTCCGTCATTATGCCGGTTTTGAGACGATTTAAGGTCGATTCTTGGGGATTCACATCTTTCTCAACATCTACTCCACTCGCCACCTCCAATCTCCGTCATTATTAATTGCCATTTGCTGGTGACGGGACCAAATGTCGACTACCAATGCTTATGATGTAAGTGATATGTTTCCCTTATTCTTTCTATTTTTTATTGTCATTTCTAAATAAAATAACTTGGTCACAAAAATTAGTGGTAAAAAATTGGATTGAAAAATCAATGTTCTTATCACCTCTGTGTTTCTTCTATATTTGTGGAAAATTAGCAATTTATGCGGCATTTAGTTAATTTGATTAGCAGTTCCAGAATTTAGACTTTTGCATTTCCAGAATCAAGGTACATTTAGAAAAATTTTGAGATATGTTATTTACTGGATCCTGAGCTTATTGGTTGTCCTACTTCTTTTTTCCTTTTTTCCCCCTTTTTTATGATCATTTAATGTGTCTATTTTCATCCGGTAAGTCATCCTATAAGCTTTTAATATGTACTTTGTAAATATTTGATTATTCTACTGTAATTTGAAATTTTTGATTAAAGTATCTGTAGACATATTGATGCTTTCATGATTATTTTAGTACTTACCATATTTACTGTGTGGATTACCATATGAATGTGTAGTGAGGAGTACAGTCTATGTTTACAGATTATAAGTTATGCCAAGGGCTTCTATTTTGTGTTGATTTTTGGTACTTACCATATTTACAGTGTGGAGTACCATATGAATGTGTAGTGAGGAGTACAGTCTATGTTTGTAGATTATAAGTTATGCCAAGGGCTTCTACTTTGTGTTGATTTTTGATACTTAACAGGTTACTTATGTTGATTCATCGAAATAATATATTACCTAAAATCCTGAAAAGTATAAATTAACTAAAACAAATAGTTTAGAGAATAGAAATCCAAAAAACGTAAACTTCTTGGCCACTAATATTTTATTTCACATGTTTTAGGTGTGCAAAAAATTTCGAGTTGCTTATTAGAGCTCATTGGAATGTTCATTATCAACCAATACACAGGCAATGAGTCAAGGCAGTCAAGTTATGCCATTTATGGGCAATCTGCACTTGAGTGAACAAAATTTTGTGGATCAACACTTTGTTTTAGATTCAGTTAGAGTACTTATTTTAGAACAGCTAAATAGCTTTCCAATTTTTCTCGTGCATATTGCTGTGGCTATTTGTCGGTATTCTGGAAACTTTCTCATCAGTATGGGTTCTTTACTGTAATTTTCTGTATAGGATAAAGTAAGCAGTAAGGTATCTTCTATGAGAATGAATATATGTCCACCCTCCGATTTCTACTGTATAAATATAATATGATATTATTGTTGTTTCCATTTTCCATGGATGTAATTGTTCATGGCTAAAGAAAGTTTTACGTCTCTGACCCCTTCAGTGGCAGCCCTGGCTGCACAGGTGAGGAATGAAGTTTTGTTTTTAAATGGTGTTGTATTTCAGTAGTTTATTGAACCTTTTTTCTTTTTTTCAATGAAGCTTATTGAAAGTTTATATATGAAATTGAAATTCTCCTTTCTTTCAATTTCCTCAGACTTTTGTCCATTTGGTAATCTTCGTTGCTGATATTATGGATGGTGCGGAGTTATACTTTCTATATTAAATAATTAGTGTTATTATAGTGATTTTTAATTATTGGCTTATTTTGAAACTTTAGCTAATAAACACTATATTTTTCATGCCTACAGGAAGGTGTGCAGCGTGGCAATTTCAACGAAATATGTTTAAATGAAGTTTTCATCATCGTTACACTATCCATTTACATAAATTATTGTCATATTATATCTTTTGATGTATTTCATTAAATTTCTGTTTTAGTCGGTTATCCCGTACGGATGTGTAAATGGAAAATGAACTTCAATTGCTTTTGGTTTTCTTTTGACGTCAGAAACAGAAACACAAATTAGGTGTTAATATTGAAATCTTGTAACTTGGAAAAGTGAGTAAATTGATGGAAGGTTCCTTCCCAATCATTGACGAAGAATAGGAGAAGGGAAAGAAAGGAATATAAAATTTTTAAAATGGAATAAAAGAATGATGTGGTGTAAGGTCTATTCCTTTTTTTTTTCTATTTTATTTTATTTTAGTTATTTTCATTTCATAATATAGGGTTATCTTAATAAATGAAACGTAGTTTATTTATCAAATTTACATGTCCATGGTGATGTATATATATTATGGTGTAGTTAGTAAAAGTTGTAGTGTAGATATAATTATCATTATCTAATTTCCTCATTTGAATAGTTCAGCCCGTTTCAACCATTGAATTGGTTTTTTCTCTTTTGTAGTATCTATTATTTATATTTTTAAATAAAATAGTAAAATAATTAATAAGTACTAAAAAAATCTTGCAAGAAAAATTATTTGATATTTTACGCCCTCCGGATTTCTTTATATTTTATAACAAAAAAATTATATAAAAATGTTAAATTATATTATGCTGCCTATTAAAATGGTCAATGTAACATTTGACAAATAAATAAAAAATAATTGGATAAATTCATTTGAAAAAGACATTAAAAAAATAAAAATAAATAAAGATTAAACTGAATAGTGTGAAAGGATATTCAAGAAAATAGCCAAAGGCATATTCCAATGAATAGGGTTATTCATTGAATAGCCTTGAAGATTGACGTAGATGAAAAAGGTCTTTTTATGGTGTCTATAGTGTTTAAAGAAATGTGTGACAGCACACCATCGGATGTGTTACGTGGCCCATCACCCAACATACTTAATGGTGTGTTGACACAAAATCCTTTGGACACTATAACATGGTATTTAAAGGACACTATATAATGTATCTAACTGAAAACCACTAAGTCTAGTTTGTTGCTTTTATTAATTTATTATTTATTATTTATTATTTATTATCCCTATTTTTTTTTTGGCGGACGATCTGTTATTCGTAGGCACGTAGATAACTAGCAGGCCTGCCCAGTCTAGCAAAATCTTGGCTCGTGACTCAGACCTGTTGTTTACGGGATGGTCCGTGGGCTTTTGTGAGCGGGCTGACCCCTCTCCGTCTTGACATCCTCCGTCTACGTGGATCAGCCATCAGTTCATCACCCATCCTAGACGATTTTCCAGGCGACCAATTTGTTTCCGCATACACACACACACACACACACATATATATATATATTCCTTCATAAAATATATAGAAGAGAACAGGATCTCGAATCTCAACCGTCAATTTTGGTTCAAACATTGCAGAAGATTTTCCCAGAAAAATTGGCGGGAAAATGGAGCTCCTCAAGCTCTCAAAATTTCAGCTCCAACTCCAAGCTCTAATATCTGAAGTCCATGATCTCAAAGTAAGCACGAATCAGTTTTCTCTGTCACACACACACACACACACAGAGACGCAAAATGTGTGCACTGATTTCCATGAACTGTCACAGGAAAGAGAACGATCTGCCTCGCAACAGCTCCAACTTTTCGTTCAGGTTTAAACTCGAACACATACATAGTTTTGGATCTGTTTGGTGAAATTTGGTTTTAATTATATGTGTGAAGAGCAGAAGCAAAAGAATGCAGAGGAAGAAACTAATAAAAAACTTAAAGAATTAGAAGCTGAGCTAGTGGTGTCTAATGAGGTCACGCAGAAACTCGAAAGAAAGGTAAATTGATAATTAACAGTAAACTTGAGAAAAATTGTTTGTTTCTTTTCCTCTAAAATAATTATATCTTTTGACGCAGATTAACTGCCTTGGGAGTGAAAATGCATTGCTTGAGAACAAGCAGAAAGAATTGAAGGAAACTATTAATAACCTGCTGCAATCGAGGGATAGTTTTGTCAAGGTCTATGAGGTTCGGGTTTTTGTATTTAGCCTCGAAGAACCTAGCTAGAGCCAGTTTGTAATTGTTTTGAAATATATTCAAACAAATAGTTCTCTGATTTGAGGGGTTGATCTGATTTGAGGGGTTGATCTGACATTTGTTCTCACAATTCTTTTTAGAAAGCCAAAACTTTATGACACCATCAAATGTAATTACAAAATGGTTTAGTTTTGTTACTTGCATCCAGGACTCTACATATGAAATGAAACGAGCTATGGAATACAGGGATCGAAAGATAATTTTTCTTTCTGAAAAGATAAAAGCTCACTCCACACTTGTCAATTCAATTGAGAAGGAGGCTTCATCCATCAAGCAGATTGTAAATGAAACACAATGTATCCTGAATGAGAAAGAGGAAATAGGCACGTAGTCTTATAGAACTCAGCTTACTGGCATCACTTCTTCTGTATGCTGCAACATAATCTATTTATCTGTTCATTGAGCATCGCAGTGATGAAGTTGATGAAGAAAGTACATGAGATTTCTACCTTCAAAAAAGTATTCATTGGTAATTTTCTCAATGTCTGCCAAGAAAATATCTTTGATCGATTTTATAGGTTTGCGTATGCCTAGTCATACAGCTATTTGTAAATCTAAATATGAATTACTAATTGTGCATGTAGAGATATACGGTGATGTCCTGCTGCAATGAGATTTGCATTAGTGACGTCTTGCATTAAATCTACAGTAGATCCAAATAGAGTCTTCATTTTCTCTGTATAAATTGGCACTCCAATATACCGTTCAGAAAGAATTAGTGATCTGGAAGGTAAAATGAGGAATAATGAAGAAGAGCACAGAAGAAAGGACAAAATCATTTTGGGCCTGGAATCGCAGTTAAAGTCAGTGAAAACTAATGATGAATGCCGACCTACAGTTGATGAGAGATCGGATACAATGTCTGGGAAGATTGTTGAATTTGCTGTATCACTCTTAATATTGTCTCGTCAGTTTGTAGTTTGTACATACGGACAATTTTGACTGTTTTGCCTTAACCAGTCATACCTTCAGAAAGCTCTGTTGACAAAGGAACTGATTATACAGAATCTAACATCACAGAAGAAGGTGCGGTACCGTCATTGTTTTATTTCTTCGCAAACCAGATATTTTCTACTGGTTCACTAATTACTGGAATACATTCTATGTGTAGGTATTACATCTTGAAGTGGGAAGTTTAGGTTTCATAATAAAGAAGATTCAAAATGCTGTCATGCAGATGAATGAAAAGGTTGGGAGAAGAAACATTTTGCTTCTTTTGATTTTCTATAATTTTTTCCAATGTTTAGGCTCATGGCAGTTGTAATCCTTACAGAATCTTGGAATTAAACCGGGTATGCTCCATGGCCGCAACCATTATTTTGTGCATATGTCTAAACAAGTACTAACTAGAGAAAAGGAATGACCAATGGGATGATACCTTTGGCATATTAAGCAAACTTGATTTTTTATATTATTCCAGATAGCTTCACTTAGTAATTACCTTTTCCATTCTGATGCTGCTAACAGAAGGGAACTGGACTGGATATGAGAGGTCCTTTTAGCAAGTCCTTATGTGGGCTCTTCTTGGCCCTGTTTTCTTTGATATGAAGGCTGACAACTGACAAGCAATTTTTCTGAACTATGTTGTCTCATAATCATGAAATTTGTTTCATTAGTAAATGGCCCTTACAAAAGGAGATGACTAGTTCATCAGAGATACAAAGATTCTGTCTATTCTAGCTGTAGAACATGGCATCTCTATCTGTTTTCTACCTTTAGAAATAGTCTTCATCCCCAAATGTCCACTGAATTTGCTGGCCTACGATCTATTCTAATTTGAACAACCCAAGTTCTGCCATATGCATATGCTAATAATTGGATATTCCTCTAATTTCCAGGACAGGGAAGCTTTCTCCTCAGTTCTGGAAGGCCAGGATGAATGTGCAAAAATTGACGAGCACAGAACTGATGGGTATCTATAATTTCATTCTCTGGTCAAGTGAAAGGAAGTCGAAACAGAAACAACTCCAATATATCCTTCTCCTCTTAGGAATCTTCAATGGTTTGGTAAATTGGTGAAATACTTTTTCTAGTTTATTATTAACATTTAGCATGCCAGGTCGAGAGATGGGCTTAATGAAAATAGAGAAAAGTGTGATAACAAAGATTCTGGAAAAGAACCTGCTGATAATTCAGGTTCTTTTTTCACATTATTTTGACATGCACTTCAAATGAATTGATAAACTCCCCGTTCCTGCAAAATTGCCGAAGTCTGATATATAGCGCACTTGTTCGTCAAATTTAGGCAGATTTTACAGTTCTATGATCGCACTCAGCAGCCTGAAATATAATGTAACTGTGGCTTTCATGTTTTATGTTTCCCTTCTGCAACTTCTTAACAAGTAGAAGGAATTGGCTGTTTATTAAATGTGAAAAGAAAAACACGAATATCAAGTGCTGTGGATAAATAGCATTATAGCAACACTGACTCTCTAGTGTTGAATTTGACACTTATCTGAGTATATCTCACCAACTGATTTCTTGTGGCCTAAATGAATTTAAAATGGCTATCAAATGCACATCTTTATTTTAAGATGGGTGCTGACTGCTCAGTGTTCATTGGATGCAACAGCATATACTGCGTTGTGAGTATACTGTATTTAGCTTTGTCAGGTCCATCCACGCATGATGAATTTCAAGACGGATGCGTATTGTGAAAGGACAATATTGCAGTCTTGCGTATCAGAGGCAAGTGACTATTCGATTGCAGAATTGCATTGAGGCACGTTATACTTCCTAACTCGTACATTAAGAATCTTAACCGATGAATTTTGCCTTGCCATTTCAATCTTGCAGTCCTCATGTTCCCCATCAAAGCTACGTCCTCAAGTTGCATCAGATTCCCCTCATGCATAGACAGAAGAAAAGTATCTCAATGAACATCAATTTGCTTCCCTCGTGGCATCATACTTGCCACTTGATCTAGATTCAAAATCCTTTCCAGAGGTATAATGACTGTGACTAATTGTGCTGTGCCATCACATCTCAAGCAAAACTTGTATCCAATTGAACCTATAAAACAATCAAGTACTTGATTCTTTATTGTCTCGTTTTTTGGTTCTCAAGCTTGATTATACAATGATGACAACGTCAAAGAAGAAAGAAAAGCTAAAATCTTGTGTGGTCTGGTTTTTGCACAAACATGTTTGGTTTTGCTTATCATGTTTAACAGTTTTGAGTTTCATTTCTCACGGTAAGAATTTTATTTTGCCTATATGCATGCCTGTTATTATGCATGCGTGTATACGTGTCAAACATCTAAACTACAAGCACCTCACACTGGTAGCTTAGATCTGTGGGCATGTAACATGCATGCGTGGGCAAATTAGAATTCTTGTTCTCACAGAGATAATTGCTCAAAGTTAGCTAATTGGGTCGACTCCAATTTCCAAAGTACTCAACAACAAAGCCGGCAATAGATGTCTTATGAGTTCAGAACTCAAGCCAGTCTTACGAGATGCTGAACATATTATTGGTAAAGAACTGTTGAAGAAAATGTTATTATTTCTCAATGCCTAGGCTTTTTGTATTGGGCTGTAGTCCAACCTGGCTCATGGGCTTTATCTTGAGTGAGCCGATTTTCGTAAGCTGATTATTGGCGCATTTCTGACTTGAAAAATAGTATGGTATGGTTACATTCACATGGCCATTATATATGACCTCTTCGCTTCAGCATACATATGAGCTCTTTTTGCTTTTACATATAAATAGGGTGCGTGTTATGTGACAATTAGTAAACTATTTTTATTTCAAAACAAAGTCAATGACATTTACATCTCTTAGGAATTATACACTCTACAAATCTCCCCAACTCATTTTGAAAGTGACATTTTGGACACTGTTGAATTTGTCATGAGTTTAGGCACAAATTTTGAGGAAATTATATTATGAGGAGAGAGAAATGGTGGAGACTTTTAAAAAGGTATGAAATGTAAGTGTGAATGGGTAGTTATCAAATTAAATGGATTCAATAGAGAAGTTTATTTTATTTTATTTTATATTTTTTTTTTTTGGAAGCGATAGAGAAGCTTTTGTTTTCACATATAACCAGATTCTCACCAGTGCATTGAGCGGGAAGATCTTAGTTAAGATTATAAAAGTTGAATTCACAATAATTTTTGGGGAAATCCACAATGAGAGACGACTCGTAATAATTTGTCTATTGTATATTGTTGTGAAGTAAAAGTAATTGTCATTCATTGAATAATGTGTCTAATTTTTTTAGTTGTAAGTCATTGCTGACTGAATGCATTCTATTTAATTTATTTTTCATTTATAAACATTAGAATGAGAAATAAAATGCTAATTACCTCTAAATGGCAATAAAAAAAAATGATGATGAATAATGACATAATTATGAAGCGTGTAAAAATTCATTAAAAAATAACACAACAGACAAAAGAGAATGAATTAAATGGTAATAAGAGAAAAGAAACCCTTAATTAATTGATCCGCCCAAATTAGGCTCGAGATGGATTACAAATTTTCAAACCAAAATTAAGAGATAAGTTAAATCAAAATCTGAGATCGGAAGAGCAAGGATTTTCTTGCTCGCCAATTATTAAAATAAGATAAGCCAAATCATTTAAAAAAGAATAGAATTATGAAGATAAGATAATTTAAAAATTTTGAAAATACCAAAAAAGAAAATAAAAAAAGAATAAAATAGCATTTACCGCACACGTTACCTCACTTTAGAAAAAAAGACCCAATTTTCCTTGCTAATTGAAAAATGGCGGGAAAAATGCAGTTAGATTATACTGCAGGCTCCTTTTATTTAATTAATTAATATATTGATATAGATATTAAAAATGATTTCCTGTGATGTGTAAATTTAGTGGTATAATCTTATTAGACATACGACTGATCTGCTTATAATAATGCTATTGAAAATGAAATTAAATATACGGGGAAAAAATAAAGATCGTAACGGGACGGACAATTTTTGCCTTGTCTTTGTCCAAGGACCGACAACGTGGACGTCTATGGATGGGATCTTTGAACTTCAGCTGTATATAGCACGATCATCGGCCCGGACCCATGAGCCACTCCGTTTCAACAGCAGTGAGGTCCAGCCACTCCATGCATACAATACAACCACACGAGTGCTTCCTCTCTCGTCGTTGTCGAGATTGCCTCATCCATAATTTGGAGTACTATTTTTGAAAAATAATAGTGGCCTCTCAATTTTCACGTGCGGTTTGTATTCCTCCTCATTTTTTTTTGTTAATTTATAAATCTTTCGAGTAATATTTCAAAGGGAATGTTGTTAAGAGAAGGAAATCCAAACTTTAATTAAAGGTGTCAGAAACCTACTTAAATGTTATCAGATCATGTTGATTTTGGCCTATATCGTGCATATTGAATTTCACCATAGATAGCATATATGAGTTTCATTTTACTGACCATCAGAATTTAAAAATAAAAATATTAATTTTTATTGAGAGAGTGAGTGTGTTTGATTAGAAGGTGGAAAAAGAATTGGAATTTGTTTTCCATAGAAAGTGTTTTCCCGCCCCCCTATAGGAATTCATCTTATTTAATTTCAAGGAAAATCTTAACTTTTTAGCATAAGATGGAAAACATTTTTCATGAAAAATAAAACACTGTTTGATTGGGTTAGAAAAATTTAGGTGGAAAATTACATTTTCCATGAAAAATGTTTTTTAATCAAACGCAGTGTTTCTTGAAAAAAAAAAAGTATAATAAAGAGTTACAAATGGAGAGCTTGTAAGAGGAGATTATCTCTCTTAAATTTAAAGATGTTATTTCTTTGAAGGGATATTTTTTTTCCTTAAAATAAAGAGATTGTTGGAAATGCTCTTAAGAGTGCATGAATATTTATTATTTGTTAGATGTCTATTATGCAAGTCACAGTACTATAATTGTCATTCAATTTTCTCAAAGAAAAAAGTTGTCATTCAAATATAGTTTTTATTTTTCAAGGTACTCACGCCGCATGAGGGCTCAAACTTGCCACATATCTTTAGAAAATAACACAAAGTATAATAACTTACAAAAATTCTAAGACATGAAAATGAGACATGAATAAGTGATATTATGTATGTGGCATAAACTTGTATTGGATGATGAAAAAGTAGTCATGTGATAATCACTCAATGAATATGTGTCATGGAAATGTCATTTACTAATGTCATATTTTCATATATCTTTAAAATTGCTCAAATAATTATCTTACAATTATATAGCTAGTTACCAAAGAGAATTCAACCTTTAATGAATTATATGGTCGCATTGTCCCCGTCTAAGTTTCAAGGCAAGTTACTAAGCACCCCGTTTTATTATTGGCTATTCATTATTATTGATTAATGTTGAAATAGATAAGGTCAGCGATCTTCTAAGTATTCAGTAGTGTTAATAAAATATAATATAATAATAAACAATAATACTCTCTCCGTCTTGTCAAAAATAGTCCACAATACATTTTTCATTCGTCCCATAGAGTCAGCGACCTTCTAAGTATTCAGTAGTATTAATAAACTATAATATAATAATAGACAATATTACTCTCTCCGTCTTGTCAAAAATAGTTCACAATTCATTTTTCATCCGTCCCAAATACAATTCACTTTCTTTAGTTAGTTTTTTATTTTCTTATACGACAAATATTCAAATACCTTCCGGAGGTAAAACCTCCCGCCCACCCCATGTGGGGCGTGCATCTATACAAGTCAAATGAGGTGGAAGCTTTTGTTACAGAACGTGCAGGAGGTTATGCCACTATTTAATGTGCATTGTTGTTATTATTATTATTATCAACAAATGAGAATTAAGGTGGAATAATAGTTGAAGGAAGTGATATATTAGAAAAATGATTTTATATTCCACTTTTCCTAGAATATTAATTAATCTTTTTTATAACCGGTGTTAAAATAAGTAGGGGACTACTTTCGTAGGCAGTGGGAGGAATACAGTAAAGAACTTAAGATCAAAAGACATAGTAATAAAATTTAATTTCACTATAGATATTGAAAATCACAAAGCTCACAACTTGCTGGATTTGTTGATTGAAGCATCATTGAAAGAAAGAAATAGTTTACTGGTATTGAGTTTTGGTTTGTTATCACATTTTAATAAACTACCGAAAGTTAAGAACACTCTTTGGTGTATTAATTTCAACCATATCTATAAGTGAAGAGTTTTCATATTACCCTTTACAAGAAAAAGAAATTTTTATCTGACAGTGACATCCACCCATTTCATTGAAAATGTCTAGACATCAACTTTAAGGGTGGTCGATGAATTGTTATCAAAGCGAAGGAACAAGATTGTGACACAAAATTAGTTGTCTTCTTAGGTACACTTGTTGTCATCATGATTCAATCAACATTTAATCTGTCATCATGATTGCATTATTACTAGAAAATATATTCTCTTTTCATATTGTTCGTCATTTTCTTCTACTTTTTAAAGCAAAAATCATTTATTCATTTTAAGTATCAGTTTCATATTAAATCTAGCTCTTAACGTAAATTCATAACTAAAAATAGAGTTCATTAAAACATATATTCATTTATAAAAGATCAATATATACACATTCCTTAAACCTTTGTATAGAGAGACTTCATTTGATTAAAAAAAAAGAGAGCGAGAGAGAAGTGATTCATGAAGTCATTCTTCTCAAGTCTATAATCACCAACCAAAATGGTTGAACTATTCTCCATTTTTCCCCTTGTGGAAAAAGATTATATCTTGAAAAGTTCCCAATATTTGTTTGTAGTCTCACTCATAGCTCCGTTTTCAATTTCATAATTTTACCATCAAATATCAATCCCCTTTTAGTTAGAAATTTGGTTTCTTGTCGTGATTATTTTGATTCTAATTTCCACTAGCTTTTCTCAAGACGCATTGTGAATATTCAGTTCGTCATAAGCTAATTATTATTTTCTTATTTTTAAAACGATTGTCTAGACTTAATTGCTGAAAATTTCTTGACATAAGGAGGGGTAAGAGGCTATGTGGTAAAAATGCATTAAGACGTCCTTGCTTGGAATATCAAATAAGGAGCTTGCTAGAAACTTAGTTTGAAATGGTTGCGGTAGAGAAGTATCTATAATGTCAACGAGACACTATTCCTTTTCAAGTTTAGGCTAGAGAGAGTTGCGCTGCTCATCCGTGAAGCATTGCAGAAATGGTATTTTCTGCATGTCACATTTGAATTCACTTCGTTAATTGTTTAAAAATATATCCCATGCTAGCTTTACAACACGTGCAACGCAAGTGCCGTAACTAGTATATTATATAAGAGTGAATCTTGGGCTCATCGTCGTCCCTTTATTTTGTCGTTTTGTGCTCCTTTTTTTTTCAAATTCAACTTTGTTATTGGCTATTTTTAATTCATTTTATTTGTATGTCAACAGATTTTGAGCATGGTTACAATTTAAAAACTATCACCATTTACAAACCAATTTAAATTTTGGGCACATGGCAACACACTATCAAGCCACATATTTGATGTGATATGTCTTTTCACATCATTTTAATCATTACCTTCACATGGCATCATTACGTGACGACATCTATACAAAATTTGATTTTTAAATCTATTTATAAACCGCTCCAATTAAAAATGGTTGCCAAACGGATTAGTATTTCAGTGGCTGCTTTAGATCATAATTATATATAGTTCTGACTAATGTGCAAATTAAGTTCTTTGATGTTGCATGAACAATGAATACATGAATGCATGCAGATAGCCAATGGGTGAAATACAATCTCTATTTCTCATTGCTTGCATATTTTCTCTCTAATTCAGTGATTAAATTGTATAGGTGATCCGCTTAACCTTTCTCAGGTATCCTTATATTCTCTCTTTGATCTTTGGAACATTTTTGACAAATTTTAGAATCCGTTTGACGCATGAAGCGCGGCAAAGTACAATAGTGTACCTTTGAAGCTGTGATGTTTGGCAACAGGTGTTGCGACTCCTTTTAGTACATTGATTTATTTTGCTTCCTTCTGAAACAAATAGAATTTTTTGGAAGTTTTTTTCTCATTGAGTTTATGCAATGCAAGCATTATCCACTTGTACAAGATGTATGAATAACGACTATTTAAGCTTTTTTTGAATTCTAATATATGATGAACTTTAACGTGCACTTAAAATAAAACAGCGCAAAATCAGTAACACTTGCAATAAATGTGCCGACTCTAGTAAATAGAAAAAAATAGGGAATGAGAACTACATTATTATGATTATAAAAGAAGCTGAGTTCATCTGATAAGATGGACAACAGGAGCTTTTTTTTTTCTCAAAGAACAAAGTTCTTGTTTTTCTCAAAAATTGTGTTGAAAACTACATAAACGCAAATAGGTTCCTTTAAAGTTCTAAGTTAGTTTTATTTTTTTTTTTTTTTTTTTGGAACATTGTAAAGGGATTGTAGGTGAGAATGTTACCCTAATTTCAAGGTCTGGGAAGTCACTTGAATGCTACTAAACCACATGTGTCTTAAAATTTTAACGTTAATTTTGATGGAGGAAAATGTAACAAACTTAATTGCAAAAGGTTCCAAGTTCAAAAATATTGTCTATATATTTATAAAATAAAAGAAACTTTCATATCTCAAACCTATATTATTTATATATAAACTACTCACTCAATTCCAAATATATAATTCAATATTCTTTTTTGGAATTTTTTTTATTAAGAAGTCTAATTTGCATTATTATAATCTACTCTCAATAAATATTAAGTTTTTTCTTAGACATGAACACAACGCACACACATACTGTAGAGAGACATCAGACGTCATCTAACAAAATCAAAGTAACTTTGTTAGTGCGAAATCTTTAAATTCTACTCATTAAATAAGAGTAAATTAGAAAAACAAATTGTAAAATGTATATTTCCACTACAATTCTTAATCAATGTGAAGAAGCAAAATGGATTATATATTTGGGATGGAGAGAGTAATACTCCCTCCATCCCACAAAAAAAGACGGGTAGTTAATTTCACACGAATAAAAAAATAGTTGTTAATATAGTTGAGACAATTAATTTTAAATGTATTTTCTATTTATACCCTCATGTATCATTAATATTGAATTGTATTGGTAGTTTGTGTCGATGATTAATTAGGGACAAAACATGAAAACAAAAAATTAAATGCACGCTCCATTTAGTAAGTGGTCTATCTTTGAGATCGGAAGAGAATGGAATACTAGACTATCATTGTGGGACGGAGGGAGTACATAAGAAATACAATTATCATATCATACAACAGGCAATGCATGTAAACATAACTAGTTAATTAACAAGATCCAAAATATATAGTTCCTCCATGTACTGTATTTTTGTATTTTCTTTTTTGAGAACACACTTAATAACACAAAACTTTCTCATATTGACCCAGACAACACTTTTAATTTGATCAATGTTCTCCACAGGTAAACATCGAGAACTGTTAGAAACAATAAGTGAATGCAAAGATTACTTTCAACAGAAAGAATTAAAGAAACGAATAAAAATTAAAACAGAACAGAATCACTGACTTGAATATAGATTGAGGCTAAATAAACTATGTCCTATAGCAAAATTTCGCCCCTACTCCTTATGCTTGTAGTTCAATGAGCGTTTTACTACCAGGATTCAACAATCTGTTACCTAGAAATCGAGCACTTCAAAATCAGGGCCTGGAGAATATTAAGTGTTTTATTTTCTCTCAAGGAGAATGGACAGAACATGGAAGAAATTATTCAAAAATGGGATGAATAAATCTATCGGATTGGTTCCCTTTTATAGACTTCAAAATATCCGATAGAGTTTTGTTGATCAGACGCAACTCTTCAGACCGGATAGAGTTTTGTTGACAACTCTTGATATCAACCGAATTAATTGAAAATGAAATTTTCATAAATTCGAGATATATAAAAATAAAATAAAAAGAAATACATTCTTGGTCAACAGAACCCTAAGGCCCAAGGTAATATATATATAATAATATATTCTAATATAATCTATCTTTATTTCTTTTTATTAAGTCTTTACAAAACACACTAATACAGTAGGCACAACTTCTTTTCCATTCTAATGTGGGATAGAATACTTCAACACCATATTGATATATAAATATCTAACAAGATCCACATAACTGTGAATCTATGTAACATGAAAATGTATGTGTAATCAGAAACCATAGATTTTTACAACGTATTTCTGAAAAAAAAAAATAGAAACAAAAAATATTGACTTTCCCGCCCCCTCCCCCGCACCTTTGAGAGGGTTCATGTTTTATGGTCATTGTCCAATGTACACAAGCATTATGAGTAGGAATCCTTGTTCCCAAAAAAAAAAAGAAAAAGAAAAGGGAATGGAATGGTCAAATCAATTTTTTCTTAAAGAAATTTGAAGAATAAAATGAGAACTAGACAAGGGCTTATAGGATATTTTAATCGAAATTTGGTCATTTTTGCACGATTTATTAAAAGGGTCATTTTTGAACTCATGTTTTCAAATTTTGCCATTTATGAAATTTCTCTAAATTTTATTGGTCAATAAATTTTCTTCTTCTTTCTTTTTCAGATTAAGTTTTAACTTATAAAAAAGTTCTTAGTTTGTTAGATTATTATTTTTTTTGAAGTACAATTACTTTCTGCATTTTCTAAGTAGAAATACGACAAATAAATCAACAATACATCAAGTAAATCAATAATACAAATCTCTACCTCTAAGTCTCAAGGCCTCAACTTTGGTCCCATAACCAAACGAGTTAATGCCTCATTGGGTATCTTTAATAAGTTTTTATTGAAAATACAGACTGTTATTAAATTATGATAGCATGTAAGTATTTCAAACCCTTAATGATGAATTCAATTCTACTTCTCTACAACCCCCTTATCATTTTTGGCGTTCTTTAGATAAAAACCTCTTTTCTTGGTAGGGGGTTTTGAAAAATATCTTTATTTTGAAACTAATTGCAAAAATGCTTTTTGCTATTGTAGAAGCACCATAAACCAATTTTAATTAAATTTAATTTTTCTTAAATTTAATTATTGTTATTAATAACTTGTAGTCGCCATAATAAAGTAACAAATAGTCCAATGCCACTGAGTCACCACTGATGTCACCGCGCCACGATCACTTAGTAAACAAAAAACGGGGAAAATTACAAAAAATTAGAAAAATTCAGGTTAACAATTTTGTCAACGGGAAAATCATGTTAACATCGGGAGACACTGTTACCATTGCAACAAATGCAAAAAAAAAACATCATGGTAACAAAAAGCAACAAATTAAGAAAAAACGCGTTAACAATAGTTTTCCGATAAACAAAGACACTATTAATAAGGTATCAAACTCGGGTCTCATGGTAACAAAATCTAAAAAAGATAACAAGCATGAACGAAAAAATTATGACAAACATCCCCAAAAAAAATCGAAAAAAAGAGAGGAAAAAAAAGAGAAGAGAAGCAAACAAAACAGAAACAGTATCTCTACCATGGCAAAATTAAACAAACAAAAGCAAAAACACCAACATCACCTGAAAAATCCACAATACTTACTTTACTACATAAAAAAGAGGAATGGGTGGGAAACTTTTGATTTCCCATTTTACCCCTATTTTTATTTTTTAATTTACATAATTAAGTAAGATATTTAACTTAACTAATTTTACTTTTTATTATTGTCATTAATATTTTTAATCAATTCATAAATGCTTTTTAATTGTTGATACTCCAAGTGCTTTTCTAATTTGTTTAAACTTTCACATAGCTCGTGAAGTTAATTTTTATCAAAAAAATTAATTTCACCTCATTAATAGATCCTCTTATGCTCACATAAAATAATAATAAATCATCTATTTAAAATTATAATTTTAAAAGATATATTATTTTGTAAATTCATTTTATATGTTACACATATGAAAATTTAAATTAATGTTAAATAAAGATACATATGTACATATTAAATTTGTCGCTCTAAAAACGACATAATCCAAAAAGAAGAAATTATAATGTATGATTCTAGATTAACTTTTTTGTTGACTCTATTTATTATGATCTACTTAACATTAATTTTACCAAATTACTCTTATAATAACAATAAATAAAGGTTGCTTGCCAATCGACACACAATATCATTCTCTTTTTTATGTTTTTAAAGTTACCTAACAAAATTCAGAAGGGTACTATAATTACTTCAAATACATTTAAATATAATTCATCTTTTATATCAAACCTGTAACGCATGTACTTATTACTCATAGTAGTAGAATAACCAAAACAACGTTATCACCGGAAAAATGGTAACAAACACCTAAAAAATCAACAGAAAAGAAAATTATGTTAACAAATGGAAGCCAAAAAAAATACTAAGTAACTATCAAAAAGAGAAAGAAAGAAAAAAAAAAAAAAAAAGGAAAGTTCAGAAGGATTCGGAAAAATAAGTGGCACAGTGGTGGTGGGTGGTGCTAGAGCGCGTCGCTGGGTCATGCAATTGGTGGTGGTGCTCGATAATGGGGGTGGAAAAGATTGGTGGTGGTGACAGGTGTTGGCTGAGGCAGACGAAGGGGTGATGGTTGTGGTGGTGCGAGTGAATTGGTGGTGATAGAAATGATTGGGGGTGCTGACGCGCATACACATAATCTAAGTTTATGAAATAGATAAATATTAAAAATAAGAAATGATATAAATATTTTTGTTATAAATAAATTAATAATTAATAATAAAGAAAAAATGGGCATTTTTACAAATCAAAGCGATAGATTAGAGTTGACAATTTGACCCAAAGACCCAGAAACTCATGGAGACCCGCTCCTAATAGAATTGACTTGCAGCATCTAATCGGGGTATAGGGGTGGGTAGGGGGCAATATTGTTTGCCCCGTCATGGGTTCAAGGCGGGGCTGGGTTAGGTTCGACCTGTCCTCTGGACCCATGACCCATAAAAAATTTTCTTTTTTTTTTTAATTTTAATAAATTTAATTCTAGAAACGTGTAGAAATTGAGGTATTCTAAGTTCAAACCAGAGTGTCAGCATTACAATGCTAAGGTCTTGCTCTCTCTAGCAAGTTAGCATTCTCTTGAGTCGTCGCAAGTCGACAGCCGTCTCTTTGCATTGATTCTTTGTTTTCCATCCAATTGTTTTCTGGTTTTTGGCATGGTGTTGGAAGAAGTATGTGCCAAACTAACACTGAAGGACGAGAAAGCGGGTTGGATCTCGGTAGGGATGAAGCAGCAGTACCAGTGAACGAGGGTTTACTCTTCTATTTAGCACGGACCGAACTATCAATGTGGTGTCTATGAAGAATACTTTGGCATCCATATGGCGGCCAGTGAAGGGTATTTGCATCAAAGAAGTTAAGCCATCGCTCTTTATGTTCCAATTCTTCTATAAATTGGACACAAACCGAGTTTTTGAGGGGGGGACCGTGGACTTTCGAGCAACATGTTTTGTTGCTTAAGCATTTTAAGGCTGATGAAAACCCTTCTCGGATGGAACTGAACCATATCACGTTTTGGGTACAAGTGCATGACCTTCCAATCGGTTTCATGTCGGAGCACGTGGCTAAGAACATTGGAGGGGTACCTTGGCACATTCTTCGAATCGGATGTGAAAAAAATCACTGGGGAATGGAGAAATTATGTCAGGATCTGTGTGCTTCTGGATGTCCACCAAGCCCTGAAGCGAAAGATGAAGCTCAAAAAGGCTATGGGCGATTGGGATATGGGTGAACTTCAAGTATGAAAGGCTACCAAACTTTTGCTTCGTGAGATCGGAAGCTAGGGCATGCCAAGAAATTCTGTAACCGGCTATTTGAGAACCCAGACGACGAAGTGGTGCGAGCCTATGGACCTTGGCTTCGAGCACAATCACAATGACAACAATTTGCTTCTGGTGAACGCTGGCTATAGGGAGAAGGCGTTGGCTATGGAAATTCTGGTACTCATGGTGGACAAGAGGATATGGTGACAGATACGAAGGAGATTCTCGTGGCAAAAACTGACTCCATGGCTACAGATAATTCTAGTAATGTTCCTGCGTCTGATTCAGCCGAGGGGCTACATATTGTATGTTGAAGGGAAAGGGTGTGACGGGGCTAGAAGGCCATAAGGATGGGATCATTGTCATGGAGCCTAAATGGAGACTTCTAAGGCTTTGTTTGTGACCCAAGTAATGTTGAAGAAACTACTCCAAAAAACGGATTAGCAGTAGGACCTGCTATGCAGGCCCACTGAAATCAATAAGTGTCTTAAGTTGAAACTGACATGGACTTGGCAACCTACGAACAGTTCAGGTCCTTCTGGACTTAGTTCGAGCAAATAAGCCTGATCTTTTTTTTATTAAAACATTGGCATATAGCCCTCGTTTGGAGAAAATTAAAGTTCTTTTAGGTTATGAAGGTCTTATTGCTGTTAATTTTGTGGGTCATAGTGGTTTGGCCCTTATATGGAAGAATAAAACTATGGCTACTCTTTTAAGTTACTCTCGTTTTCATATTGATGTGGAACTTACAATTGCTACTCTCCCTACATAGCAGTTAACTGGTTGGTATTCCTGATCGTGCCCGCCGGGGTGAAAGTTGGAGTCTCTTGCGTACCTTATCTAGTGCATCTCTAGGTGACTTTAATGATATTCTACCTCATAACGAGAAGTATGGTCGCATTAGTCACCCTAATCAACTCATTGATGGCTTTCGGGAAGCATTACTGGACTGAGCTTTATGATTTAGGAATGACTGGAAATCAATTCACTTGGGCTAGAGGGTGAGGTACTGATCATTGGATTGAGCAACGACTTGACCAAGCGGTTGCCACACCATCTTGGACATCATTGTTTCATGACGCTCGGGTTGAGAACCTTAGGCTGTTTATCTCACTCCCCAGCTATTATACCAGTTATTAAATTCTATAGCGGAAGACGTGTGCTCTTCCGATCTCTAGCGAGGACGGGACGTACAAAATAGACAAAGTGTTTCTTGTCTTACATATGACAAGCCACAAAGATATATATATCTATACGTCTATAGAAAGATGGGCCAAAGTGTATTCTCATAACGCCAAAGATCGCTTTCCTCTACATGCACAACTCTACTTCCCTCCGCGGGGCTTGCTCCAACTCTTGGAGAAAAGGAAAATGGGAGTAAGTACAAAGCATCTAGTGAGTAACAAAATATTTTGATTAACCTTTCATTTGAGAGAGCGAGAACCATTGAATGCACAAAGCCTTTAAATGCACAAAAAGGCCCTATCACTAGTTAAACTACTACCCATGGTACGCATAAGATCTAATCTTTCAAAATGACCAAGATCACATATCATGGTCATAATACCACAAAGATTACCACATAGCAAAGCAAAACGGGTAGAGCATTAACTAGTGATTCAAATGTAATAAACCAATTACAATGACGATGCATCAAAATCCATGTATATCTCATGAAACTTTATGAATAAAGGAAAGGAAATCAAAGTATCGGTTACTCACCTCAAAGATTTGCCAAA